>JAVKPL010014982.1:0-93650 GCA_032173675.1 Gastrolobium villosum | reverse complement strand
AATAAAAAATAGTTTGAAATATATCACATAAATAATGTATTATGTACACTGCTCAATGTATGAATAAACAAACAAAGTCTTAGGTCAGAAAGTCATAATTGAGTGTCACCATCAATTCAGATGTAAGATAATAAATAAAAAAACTCATAACACATAAGTAACCAAGTCCAAAAATACTATGGTCTTTGGGAGAGTCAAGACTTTATTTCAGAGAAAGAGGAATAAAAAAAATAAGCTTTCTTGGGACTCAGAATCCCACACTTAAAAAAAAATGTGGTTGATAATGGTATCACAAAATGTACCATCCAAGTGTAATTTGAATATACATCAAGGCCAAAACACACTGTTCTACTTTACCCTTTATTTAAAAAAAAATCATGTGTCTTTGACCTTCGGGTCGCATTGGGTCATACATAACCGGACATCGCGACCGTCATTACCTAGATAATTACAGTGGCAATGCAATCTTCATACATTTTTTTCTGCCCAGGATCATGCAATACTAAAATTCATGGTGCAATTAAGGCCAACCAGCGATTCAATCGTTGATCTGAATCGTTCACCCATTGACTCAAATCAAATCATACAATTAATGTTGTTAGAAAAATCTCAAATACTAACAGAATTTATCAAAGAAAAATATTTCAATGAATATTTTGACAAAAATCATATTACGTAGAAAATAGAGCTGAAAAATGTTTTCGTCAAAACTAGAGACAGAACAAGATTTTGTCATAATCACTAACATAATTTTTTGAGTGACTAAATGTTTCAGTTAAAATTCTTGATAGAATCTAAATTCCGTCGAAACTTTCGACAGAAAAAATTATGTCAAACTTTTCAACGAAAAATAATTCTGTAAATTTTTTTGATGAAACACATTTTCATAAAAAAAATTGATAGAAAATAATTTCGTCAAATTTTTTTAAGAAAAATATTTTCGTCCAAATTTTCGACGAAAAATATTTTTAGCAAAATTTTCAACAAAACACATTTAGAGCGAGAATTTTGACGAAAAATATTTACGTAAAAAATTTTGATGAAAAATATTTCAGAAATTTTTTGTGACGGTTTCTATAAAATCTTCGATGGAATTTTTTTATGTCAAAGTTCTTTACGGAATCTAAATTCTCTCAAACTTTTTGACGAAATTTTTTTATAAAACATTTTGACGAAAAACATTTTTGTCAAAATTTTTATCGAAATATTGTTCGTCAAAACTTTTTAGGAAAATTTTTCATAGAAATGTGTTCCGTTGAGAATTTTAATGGAAAGGTTTTTTATCAAAAAACTTGACGGAAATATTTTTCGTCAAAATTTTTTAATGGAAATGTGTTTCGTTAAACGAAAGTTTTTTTGTCAAAAAGTTTAACGAAATTTGAATTCTTTAAACAATTTTGAAGAAATCTTTTTCCGTCAAAAGTTTTCGAACTAAATGTGTTTCGTGGAAAATTTTGATAGAAATATCTTTAGTCAAAATTTTCGATGAATATGTTTTTTTGTGAAATATTTTGAGGGAAATGTTTTGACGAGATTTATATTCCGTAAAAAAATTAAAAAAAAAATCGGTCAAAACTTTTTACGTATATGTTTTTAGTTACAAATTTTGATTGAAATATTTTTTGTCAAAAATTTTTGCGGAAAATTTTGATGTAAATGTTTTCCATAAAATAACGTGAAACAATTTCTATAAGAGTCATTTTGTCCTGATAGTTCTAAAACAATGAAGATTCTTGTAAGAAATAGTTGGTTAAATATTTATAACCGGGAGAAACAAACGACTACTTATAAAAATAGCACAATCCATCAAAAATCGATTTTGAATTTGTTAAAAAACTGGTTTTGAACTTGATAACCGGTTTATAGTTCATAACCGGTTTTGATTTAAAACCGGTTTTGAATTAAAACCGGTTTAAAACCGATTTTAAATCAAAACCGGTTATGAACCATAAACCGGTTTTGGAACCGGTTTTAAACCGGTTTGGACAAATTAAAAACTGTTTTTTTTTTAAATGTGGTTCGGTTTAAAATCCAAACTGTTTAAAACTGGTTCGGTCCGGTTTTGACAATAACTGAACCGAACCGCTCCATGCACATCCCTAGGAACCAGTCTAAGACTCTACATCCAATTCATTTACCTCCCTATTTTTGAATGTTAGTTTCACTGAGTTCTAAAAGAAGGCAAGCATGTAGAATTGGTAAAGTTGCTTCTTTGTGACTGAAATGTCATTGATTCAAATCTAAGAGACCATCTCAACCCTCACTTGTCCGGTTCAATGAGAGTGATTTTAGTCTTGCTGAGTTCTATCCTTTTAACCAAATCAACACATACAAACTCAATGTAATAATTCATTCATGATATGTTTAATTATAGTACCCGCTTGCACTGCCCTAACTATTGGGGTCCTATGCTGAGTAGAAAATCTAAGACTTGTTATTAAGTGTTGTGACTATCAGAAGATTACAAAATTTCCAAGCTTTTAGAAACATTACATTCCACAATATAAAAACTAAAAATCAATAACGTTTGAAACACAACGATAATCAATAACAATAACAAGAAAATTGCTCACTTAAATGCTTTCAAAATTGAAGAATTTGACATTATTTATTAGCAATAACACCGAAAGAAATTAGATTTCCTCAGAAACCAAAAAGGAAAACAATTGAAAACAAAACCAGCCATTCGCATAAAAAAATTATTAAAAAATAATAAAAATCACATAAGCTTCTTTCAATTAAAATGAATTAATAAGTTAATTTAAACAAAAAAGGGAAAAGATACCTGAAGAACGTGGTGGTGGTGGTGGTGGAGGAAGGCGCTTGCGGAAGACGGAGGAAAGCCTGTTGGCGATAGAAGCGGTGAGCCTCTGACCGAGATCAACGAGCTTCGAGAACCAACCATGGGTCTTGCTAGGGTTTCTCAGCGCTGTCGACGGCCGATCGTACGGCGTCATTTGCATTCTCCGAAACGGTCGTTTTCGGAACTTGCCAAACCCTTCTCCACCTTCGTAAGGGTTCTTATCACACGTCGTTGCCATGAGAGATAGAGAGAAATGTAGAGAGAGAAATGTAGAGAGAGAAAATGGGGAAGGAGCTTTCAATTTCAAGGGAGAAAGTTGAGAGCGTGTAAAATTTATAGGGAAAATAGGATTTCAGGAAAGCGCTGAAGTTTTCTGCTATATTATCCTTCTTCAATAATCACAAGTCATCCCCTCACATCTTTCCACCCAGCCTTTTAATAGGCAATACAAAAAGTAACGGACCATAAAGGACCATTAATGGTCTTAAAACTAAAAAATCTCTAATTTAAAATTCATAAATGGTCTTAAAATTAAAACGTCTGTAAATTAAAATTCATAAATGGCCTTAAAAATAAAACGTTTGTAACGATAATAACTTATGGCGACTTAATTGCATAATGTGTTCATGTTCTGGACTGGATCGGTTTTGGAAGCAAAAATCATCTGATCCGATCCAATCCAATCCCTTCGGTTTGATAATATAATCATCCATTCGGTTTGTATTTTTTTAAATCTGATTCGATCCAATCCAATTTTTTCGGTTTGGATTGGATTGGTTTTCGATTTCTTCAAAATCCTGAAATTTATTTCGTGATTATTGTGCAAATAGCATCTTTTGTATATATTGACTTTGTAATTTTTTTAAAAAAATACAAAATTATTAGTAAATTATAATTTTTTTTTTGATAATGAGATATGAAACTCTACAAAAAAAAATTGATGAGATGTGACTAGATTTTTTTTGGGTTTAGTTGATGGATTAATGAGTCTTGGGGAATGAGCATTCAATTTCAAGGGAGAAAGTTGAGAGCGTGTAAAATTTTAGGGCTTTAATTCTAGAGAGATAGAAAGAGATAGAGAAAAAAAAAATAGGGTGTTGATGCAAAATTATAGGGAAAATAGGATTTCAGGAAAACAATGAAGTTTTCTGCTATATTATCCTTCTTGAATAATCACAAGTCATCCCCTCACATCTTTCCACCCAGCCTTTTAATAGACAATACAAAAAGTAACGGACCATAAAGGACCATTAATGGTCTTAAAACTAAAACGTCTCTAATTTAAAATTCATAAATGGCCTTAAAAATAAAACGTCTGCAATTTAAAATTCATAAATGGCCTTAAAAATAAAACGTCTGTAACGATAATAACTTATGGCGACTTAATTGCATCATGTGTTCATGTTCTGGACTGGATCAGTTTTGGAAGCAAAAATCATCCGATCCGATCCAATCCAATCCAATCCCTTCGGTTTGATCATATAATCATCCATTCGGTTTGTATTTTTTTTAAATCTGATTCGATACAATCCAACTTTTTTCGGTTTGGATTGGATTGGTTTTCGATTTCTTCAAAATCCTGAAATTTATTTCGTGATTATTGTGCAAATAGCATCTTTTGTATATATTGACTTTGTAATTTTTTTTTTGAGATACAAAAGCATTAGTAAATTATAATTTTTTTTTTTTGATAATGAGATATGAAGCTCTACAGAAAAAAATTGATGAGATGTGACTAGATTTTTTTTTGGGTTTAGTTGATGGATTAATGAGTCTTGGGTTTAGAAATTTTTGGGCTATGATTGCGGAAAGACCCAAGTAGGTAGAGGAGAATTAATATATTGGATCGATTTGGATTTGATCGATTTTCATCAACCCATCCAAAAATCGATCCAATTTTTGGGTTATGATTGCGGGTTTTTTTTCGGTTTTCGATTTTTCGATTTTCGGTTTATTCGGTTATCGGTTTTTCGGTTCGGTTACCGCGGTTTGAATCGGTTTAGATCAATTGATGAACACCCCTAGAAATAAATAGTGGAAGGATATTGTAACAACCAAGTTGTGTTATTACCATGCTACTACCAATCAATCTCACCGTTAGATCGTTTATGTTGATCTAACGATTATATTTATTTTCATATTTGTATTATTATGATTCCCCAAATTTAAAGTGAAAGCATTAAATATGGGAAATCATAACCATACAAAGGCGGAAATAAAGATAAAATATTAAATTTGGAAATCATGACTATACAAAGAAAGAAATAAATATAACCGTTTGATCAGCATAAGCTATCTAACGGTGAGATTAATTGGTAGTAACATGGAAGTAACATGGTAGTAACACAACTTGATTGTTACAAAATGGCCCAACAACTATATTAAATCCACAACAACTAGTGAGGGTTATTATACTTTACCCAGCTTACCAAAAAAAAAAATTGTGTCATTTTAAGTAAAAGAAAAATACAATCAACACAAAGAGACTGGTCTGAGTCGCTTAACACTCTCAGGTCTCTTAACTTTCGGAATGAGCACCAAAAGAGTTTTATTCACTAACTGAATTAGACTAAGATTGTGGAACATCATGTCAACATCCTTAAAAATATTGGCCTTTAGAATATCCCAATTCTTATGAAAAAAAGCAGCTGGAAAACCATCTTCCCCTGGAGCTTTTGAGCCATTGATATTGAACACGGCTTTTGTGATTTTCTCATTTGACAGTCTTTGTTTCCACCCATGAACGGTTGTGTATGTCCTCACAAAAAAGCTTGCGATAGAAATCGGTCACCAAGTGATGAAGCTGATTAATATCCCTGACCCAAGTCCCATCATTGTTTTTTAGTTCATGAATCTTGTTTGAACTTCTTCTAGTTGTTGTTTTGATATGATAGAACTTTGTATTTCGATCACCATCATTTATCCATTTCATCCTTGAATTTTGAAACCATAGAAGTTCCTCTTGCAGAAGGACCGAATCCAGATCGCGTCTAAACTCCTTCTCTTTTGATTGAAGTGCCACATTGTTGCAATAATCAGCTTGTTTCTGAATTTCTTCAATACTGCTCAGTAAATTGGTCTTCCTATTGAAGATATTGCCAAAGATTGTCTTGTTCCAGAGTTTTAAACTTGGTTTCAAATCATGTAAATTTGTTCTTGTGTCTTTTACATCCTTCCAGCAGCTGGCCAAGAAGTTCTTGAAATTGTGATGCTCCATCCATGCAAGCTAAAATCGAAAAGGGCGGACTCTCCATTCTTTGTCAGTACCCGATAAATGTACCATGATGGGGAAATGATCTGAATAAAACCTAGGAAGAATCCTGACTCTAGCATCTGAAAAGGTTGTCTTCCAATTTGCATTGGCACAGGCACGGTATAACCTTTTGAAAACTCGATCAAGATGCAGAAATTTTGGTCCCTTCCATGTAAACCAAGGGCCTGAGCCTCCAAGATCCAATAGGTGCAATCATGAAGGAACTTTGCAAATTTGGAACATCTGTTAGTGTCAACTCTACAACCTCCTTGTTTTTCCTCACGTGCAGCTATTTCATTAAAATCACTGGCCACCAGCCACGGGTCATTGCAGTGGAGATTAATATTTATCAAATCATCCCATAGATCTTTCCTTGTATCTTCTCTAGGGTTTGCATAAATTGCAGTGCAAGAGAAAGTTGGAAAAAGAGAACTCTGGACTTTAAAATGAAAAAAATGTTTTTTATGATCAAGAATTTCAATGAGACCAGCCTCATCATTCCACAAAACCCAAATACCTCCTGAGTATCCTTCAGCTTCCTGTACAAACGAGTGTTTATAACCAGATTTGCTTTTAATACCAGTAGCTTTTTGACCACTACATCGAGGTTCTAGGATTACCACAATACAAGGCTTATGCTTACGAGTAAAAAAAGCTAACGACTTCTGAAACTGGGGTTTAACAGCTCCCCTACAATTCTAGAAAAAAAGACTCATCAAAGACTAACATGATTGCAAGATTCCGAGGTTCTTGCATCCTCCAATATCAAACCAGCCACCTGGTGCTTGTTGTCAACCTCCATGCACGTAGCGTTAGGTAGGGTATCAGTGATGTTATTATCGCTATTGATACCATCACTCCTATCCGGGCCCTTTCTATTAAATGAGCCATGCAGATTCACATCTTTTTGTAAATATTGATTGACTGCTTTAGATTTACTTTCCATATCATGTTGGTCCACATTCATGGGGGAAGCAGTCGTGTTCTTAGCATGAGGATCAACAGTTTGAATATGCAGTGAAGCCTCTGGTGCAGGCTTATGAGAAATATGTTGTTGACTTTCAGCTGACGAAGAACCAGTATGCTTAGGAGTTTCTGATTGGATGACCTTAGGGGTACCATTGGACTTTTTGGATTTAGTCCATACTTTCTGTATAATATCAACCCGCGGGGATCCCATTGATTGAGATTCTTGATGATGATTCTCCTCGTTATTAGGGAGATCAGATAAAACAACAAATCGTGATTTTGTAACGGCCTCTTTACTCCCATGATTATTGCTAATCAGAATCGGTGATTGTTTAACAGCCTCTTTGTTCCCATGATTATCGCTAATCATAATTGCTTTCTCATAATTCTTTTGGAAACTTTTTGAAGCTGTGTAGGCTGGCCTGAGTTGGCTGATTGAGGTGATTGGCGGTACTTTGGCTGACGATTGACCACCATCCAAGGTCCCAGACCTTTGCTACGTCTTGGAGCTGCTTCATCATGTTGTTTTTCATGAGAGATCGTTTGATCCTCAACATGATCACTAGCTTAAGGGTGATGCTTTACTGCTTCAGCTTAACGATCTGTACTGTGGCCATATTTTCCACAACCAAAACAAATAAGGCCCAACCCTGCATACTCAACTTGTCTGGTAAACCCGTCCAGAACATATTCCCCCTTTAATGGCTGAGATAGGTCTAGTTCTACACATATTCTTGCAAACCTCCCTCTTACATGCGAGTTAGTAGTACTGTCCACTTAATCATCTTCCCTAACCAATTGCCGATTCTTATGAAGAAAGCTACATCATAAAACTCCATTGGGATATTTGGTAATCTAACCCAAGAAGCAATTTTAGCGATGCCAGCACTATAAGGTTTGAAGTCTGGTTCCCACTTCCTCAGCGATAAATAATGGCCCAGAACAATCCAAGGACCTCCAGTCAAAGCAAAACTAAGATCTTCCGTGTAACATCCCGCATAATTAGGAGTGAGTGTATGAATATAATTATTTTAAGAACTCAAACTCTAGTTAAAAAGGAATGGAGTTAATTTAATCATAACATATAAAGGCTTTAGTTTGCACCTAAATTACAATTAGAAGGTATGTGATAAGTGAAGTAGTAGGCTGTACGCACATAAAATAGGTCAGCCTTTGGACATCTCTCTTTGGGTCTTTTCACTAGAAGGGCGCTGGCCCACTTGTCCGTGAGTGGGAGCCATAATGCTCTAGTATTGCCTTTTCTTTATTCAAGGTAATCTTCAGGTTATTCTCTAGTGGCCACCTGTCCATTCTTATCCTCCCTGGGTGCGCTAAGTACAGGAGGAAAGTTGCAATTACTTGTAATAGTAACCAAAGCAATCAGCCTTGTTATCTCTTGTAGCCAACCCTTTACTCCTTGATTCTTGCGCTACCTTGGACAGAGAACAAGCTGATGGCTTGTGTCTCAAGGCAACCTTAAGTCACGCCACCTTCTCATCATTTCCCTGTGCGCATAATGGGAAGCAGAAGGTAAAATTCTGACTTGCTTTTGCATTAACCTAACCCACTTAGGCTACACATTTCAGCCTGTGCATGCCACTTAGCTTTCCATTTGCTGCATGTGCGCCACCTTATCCCCCTCTCCTTTGCATGAAAGCCACCTAGCTCTTCATGGCTCTGCATGTGTGCCATCTACCTTGTCCTTTCTCTGCATGTCTGCCACGTTTTTCTCCTCCTCACCTCTCTACTTGCGCACTTCTAGGACACCAAATCTGTTTCTTTTTATTTGCTGGGCATAGGTTCAGATTGTGCAATAGTTCATCACCCTCTTCTTCCTTCCATGCACTTAGTGTGGGAACTCAAATAAAACCCAACCTACTCATCCCCTTTCCATTGAATCAAACCTAGCCCCTTGCTTCCCTTCACCGAACGCCTAGTGGATGAGTGGTGAAATCTGGATGCCTACTTTCTAATGAGTCTCAAGCTAACCTTACTCTTTCAACTCATCATCCTCCCTGTACGCTTAATGGGAATAAACCAGAGTTCTTTTCTGGTTAATGGTCGAGACTTCTAATCAGTGTTATCTCCCCATACCTCTCCTTCCATACGCACACCCTAGACCCAAACAAGGACCGACTGTTATCTTGATTTAGGATCAAAGCTCAGCTCACCTCTCCTTCTTAGTCACACAGCTTGCATGCCATTTTCATTCCCTCCAGCACCCCACCAAAGTCAAGAGCCCAAAGAAGAATCAGCACCTAAGTCTCCATTATTCTCTTCTTCTACATTTGGCCGAACGTCCACCAACTAGGAGCTGATGTGTTCGTCCCTTTCTTATTCTTTCTCTTGAGCCAACTCTTATTAAGTCTCTCTCCTTGCTGCACTTGATATGGCTCAGTTTGATGTTTCCCTCCACTGCATGCAGACGTGACCCAAGCCTAGCACCAACCTTTTTGCCTCACTTGTGCACGGTCAAACTCAAACCAAGAAAGTATAGTGTTCGTACATCTTTGCCAACCTTCGCCAGATTTCGTAGCCTTGAAGACCTACTAGGAGCATGAGAATTTTAACGGAACCCTTGGTGGCTGTTTGCTGTAAATCGATTTTGAAACTTGTGGGTACATGCATGAGGATGTAAATCGGAAATCATCTCTCCACCACTCTATCTCTGTCGGCTGAACTTAAGACTGTTGTTCCTCCTCTCATTCCTTTCCTTAAGCCGCATGTTTTTGGAAAGGAAACATGAGAACCAAACACACACATCTTCCACTCCCTTCTCTGCATGGTTTGGAGGAGTGGCAGAGGCCAAGGAGAGCACAATATGAGTCCATCCTTCCTATTTTCTTGTCCAGTAGTGTTCTTCCATTCATAGTGGTGTAGAAACTTCCTACTCCCTCGTTCATCTTTTCCTCCTCGACTTGATGAGGAGATTCAATAGCATGCAGATTACTTCTTTTGGCTCCTAATGGAACTCTCCTGCATGCAGCCTCAAGCATGACTTCGGACAAGGAAGACCTTCATCCTTAAAAAATTCTGACTTACCTTCCATTGCATGCAAGAACAAGTGAGTAATTCACACCTTACTTGCTTCCTGATTTCGGCTCATGAGAGCAAGAGAGGGCTGTTCTTTATGTGCTCTCTGTTCTAATTGGTTTTATAGTGGGAAGGTTAAAGTACTACCCCTCTTCTGGTTGGCGAGCTTGGACTGATTTGGGGAGCAGTTTGGGAACACACGAAAGGTAGGAATCTGAAACTAAACTCTCTCATTTTCCCCTCTGATTCGGCCTTTTAATTTACTCTAGGAGAAGACGTTTGTCCTCCCTCTCCTTTGTTTTCTGCCGTTGGAAACTTCAGGGACTTGATGCTTGTAAGCACTAGGAGAATCTAATTGAGAGCTTGGAAATAGCTCCCATTAATCTTATTGGATTGCCCTCGGATTAGGAATATTTAGTGGGACTTGCATGTGTTAAAAAGTTGATAGGCTTTGCATATGCTTAAAAGAATATATATAAAGCAGGCTGAAGATTATATGAATCATGTCTAAGTGGTATTGGTAGTATTTGTAAATAAAACTTGTAAGCACCTAGTTGGTGAACCAAACCCTGTATGCGCTAGGAACTATTTTAGGCAGCATGATAGATCTCATTATCACCCTCCTAAACCGTGGAGAACATGTGTATAATTAACCATGTTAAGCTCCTAGGTGATCGGCTGTACAAGTGGAACCTGTATGCATGGGACCCTTGGATGTTGTCACTTGATAACCACTTGGCAATAGACCTTTAAGTCTGAAAATTTTCTAGTTATGAGCTTTGAAGTTTGATTATAAATCATGTGCTAAAAAGAGTGGAAACACTATGTAATGTGTAGTAGTGATAAAATGAATATATAAAGTACCTAGTGAAGGTTAAAAACAAATTTGCATGTATTGAATACCTCGGATTCTGTCAATTAAGGACAATTGATAAATTAAGGTAATGGCAGAAAATTCGCTTAGTACTTAGACCTGGGCACCGATTAAAAACAAAGGATTTAGGAGAATGGGAAAGCTATGCATTGTATGGGAAACACATATGATGAATTCTGATTGGATATGTATGTATATCTATTTGATTAGGTGCACAAGATCCCAGCTTATTGGACTGCTTGATTGATATTTGGCTGTCTTATTGGTGATGTTTTGATAAAAGAATGTTAAAGACTTGAGGTAAGTGTCAGGCGATATTACCTAATGTGACTATTGACTACTGGTATAAAGTTGTGACATGATGCTCCATACTCCGTAAAAGTATTATGTTCCTTATGATGAAAGAAAACTGCCAAGAATGTGCCGTGATGGCTATATGATTATGAGGTAAAGTTGTTATGTGGCAGCATAACGTATATGACGAAAGTAGAATTAGTATTCATGAGACACGAAAACCTCCTCAAGAGAGAAGTCTGATGTGTAATAGACTAATTAATGCCTGAATAAAGAATAAATAATAAAGTATGGAAATTGACGATTCCCAGTGTGTGATGAGGTGATGCTCCAGTTGTTCTGAGAATGGGTCTGGCCAACACATTCTTCGGTAACATGGTGGTATCAAACTGTCAAACACTGAGAATCAACTAAGGAAAAAGTTCTGTTAGGTGTCTATGTTTGAAAACTAGTTAGGAATTGAATCTAGGGAATGACTTGAATAACTAGAATAAGTAAACTAAATTCTGTAGAACCATATAAGTGGTATCAGAGCAGGGCCTCTCCTCCAGTACGGTGTGGTTCGAGGACGAACCAGGCGGAAGCTGGTGGGCATGTAACATCCCGGGCGCTGACGAGGGCGGGGAGTGATCGCCGGTGCGCAAGGGCACGGACAAGGAGCGGCTCCTGGCAGGCTTCCAGCGATGGGGGTACATGAATGAATCGAATAACACCAGAAAGAGAGGGATTCCAGAGACTGTGCTGGTATGGGACAGTACAGTTGGGAATGGCTTATAAGAATTAATTGGTTCTCACTAAAATGGACTACGAAGAAGTCATTACCAACATCTATAACATTGATTTTGCCTTTTCTAGCCCAGAGAGTGGTGATTTTTTTCTTCATAAAAGTCACTATTATCTTCTTCCCTAGAAGTTTGACAATTAGGGTCTTTTCCCAGGGTCTCCGCATTCTCTTTCTCGCTCTTTTGGTGCAACTAAAATGAGTTCGACCATCTTCTTCCTCCCACATCCTGATCCCACCATGATTAACATCTTCCTCCTCAGCAGGTCCCTCCCCCTCTAGTTCTTCTTCTTTAACTTTCCCTCCATCCCATGCATCATCTTCTCCATTATGACGCATCAGAATTTCTCCTCCAAGATGAACGGTGCCCATTTTCATCTTCCATCCAATATTCCTGTCTTGGGATCATAGATACCTCATTTAAGAACAGATCTCCTTCCCCTTTATTCCTTTTATTACTTCGTTAAAGAATATCAGTTTCTTCACTGCATTTGCCATACTTTTGACCATGATTGTCATTCTCATTCTCACCAACTTTCTTAGGGTTCGCTCCGCTCGTTCTCCCACTAATCGATATAATACTTAGGTGGTGTTTGGTTCGGGGTATCAAGGAGGATGCCTATGCAAGTGAAAGTGGGAAAGCAAAACAGCCATGTTTGGTTCACTGTTTCCTTCAATTTCCCCATCTAAGCGATTTGCATAGCTTTCAGCTTTTTGTAGTAGATAGCAAGGAAAATTCACTGTTATGAAAGCCAATTTGTATATGGTTTTTCAAACTTAGCCAGGGAAATGAAGGATAGGGCAAAAGGCATCGGACCATTTTACCCTCATCGTTTTGTGGGTTGAAGAGCAAATCAGGAAACGGCGAGAGGAAGCTCCCTGGTTTTGCATGTTCGATTGTGACCCAAAAGAGTAACCAAGGAAGTAAGCGTCGTTTAACAACTTAGTAGCTTATGGTGTTTACTTTCCAGTAGAGCTATTTACAGTTCAATCCTCATCCAGATCAGTTCCTGTGCTTTGCAATTCCAGCATACCAGAGTCAAAGGCAGCAGTGGGCGATTTCTGCTCTCAAGTATGGGACACATGTCAAACTGTATCCATAGTATATTCTCCATTTGCCCCTTCATTACAAGGTCAAGCAGGAGTACCAGTTCATGCCAATGCTATGAAACTGACTGAATTATGGCAGTCCAAAACTGATTTTTGCACTGCATTTGGTGGAGCTTCTGATAATTCATCAGTATGCTTTGAAGGGGTACCTGTTTCTCTAATTCATCAGTGTTAAATAAGTGATTTTCTCATTGTTTCCCTGCATAAAAATTTGATATTGGAAAATATAGTGTTAAAGGAGTCAGACAAATCTTGAAAATGTGAATTTGATATTTTAGCATCATCACGGGTGAGGAGAATGTGCTTGATCATACTAAAGTAAGGCCCTACTTCTCTGTGGGGTCTATGGCTGAGATTATGCATGTTGACTGTGTTTTTGTTTGCTGGTTTAGTCAATGTGATTGTATTTAAGCTGTTTTTCGAATGACTTCCATTACATTCAATAATTTCAAGTACTAGCCGACACCATTGTGAATTGCAAAAGGTTGTAAGTACTGCAAAAGGGATGATGCTTTATCTTGTCTTGTTCGATTTGGGCTTGATAGGTATATGTTTTATCTACCAAACTTGGTATTGACCTTAATAATATGATACTGTTGCAGCTTTTTATTTGATATTGGGGATGGATTGGTTGTCTCGGAACTGCGCAATGATTGATTGCTGCGGAAAGAGGTTGTTATCTCACGAGAGGCCGTCTGTTTGTCCGTCTTTGTATTTGTCTGTCAGTCAAACTGTGAAAGCCTTGAAGGCTGGAGATTTGGGGTATGTCTTGTTGGGCGGATTGGTGGGTGACAAAAAGGAGGAGATTTCTTCTATTCCAGTTGTAAATGAGTTTGAGGACGTATTTCCGGATGAGATACCGGAATTCCCGCCTGAAAGAGAGATTGAATTCTCGATTGACCTATTCCTGGTGTGGGGCCGATCTCCTTGGCTCCATACCGGATGTCGCCACTTGAGTTGGCCGAGTTGAAGAAACACATTGAAGAATTATCTGCGAAGAATTTTATTAGGCCGAGTGTGTCTCCGTGGGGAGCACCGGTGATATTTGTGAAGAAAAAGGATGGTAGCATGAGATTGTGCACTGACTACCGACAGTTGAATAAAGTGACTATTAAGAACCGGTACCCATTACCGCGTATTGATGATTTATTAGATCAGTTGAGGGATGCCTGTGTGTTTTCGAAGATTGATCTCCGGTCCGGATATCACCAGATTCGGATTAAACCAGAGGATGTACCTAAAACAGCTTTCCGATCCAGATATGGACATTTTGAATATCAAGTGATTCCTTTTGGGCTTACAAATGCCCCTGCGGTGTTCATGGACTATATGAACCGCATCTTTAAACCGTATTTGGACCAGTTTGTAATTGTTTTATTGATGACATTTTGATCTATTCTAAGAGTAAGGAGGAGCACATCGACCATTTGAGGATTGTGTTACAGGTGTTGAAAGATAAGAAATTATATGCTAAACCGTCTAAGTGTGAATTCTGGTTGTCTGAGGTGCAATTTTTGGGTCATGTTATTTCTGCAAGTGGTGTTGCAGTGGATCCAAGCAAGATTGAAGCGGTAAGTGACTGGGAACAACCCAAGACTGTGACTGAGATTAGAAGTTTTCTGGGGCTTGCTGGCTATTATCGCCGATTTATACAGGGATTTTCTGCAATGGTTCTACCGTTGACCCGATTGACACGAAGGATACTCCTTTTGTGTGGACCCAGGAATGTGAGGACTGTTTTCTGCTACTTAAAGAGAAATTGACCACTGCTCCGGTGTTAACTTTACCTGATCCGGAGGGTGAGTTTGTGTTATATTGTGATGCTTCTAAGAAAGGTTTAGGGAGCGTACTGATGCAGGAAGGAAAAGTAATTGCTTATGCGTCTAGGCAGTTAAGGCCACATGAAGAAAATTATCCGACGCACGACTTGGAATTGGCTGCTATTGTGTTTGCCTTGAAAATCTGGAGGCACTTTCTGTATGGGATGAAATTTGCTGTGTTCAGCGACCATAAAAGCTTAAAATATTTGTTTGATCAGAAGGAGCTGAATATGAGGCAGCGTAGATGGGTTGAATTCTTAAAAGACTATGACTTTGAGCTGAAATACCACCCGGGAAAGGCTAATGTTGTGGCAGATGCATTGAGTAGGAAGTCTGTCAATTTATCTCATATGATGATGTGGGACAATGAAGTGATTGAGCAATTTCGTGATATGAAAATAACGGATTTCTTTGCAGGAAGAATGTGTGATATGGAGTTGACTCGGATTGAGAACGAGCTGCACGAGAAGATTAAAGAGACTCAGATTCGCAATGAAAGTATAAAATATTTGAAAGGCCAGAGTGGCATATCTGTTAATGAACAGGGATTATTGTTATATCAGGGCAGGATTGTTGTGCCCAAGGAACTTGCAGAGGAAGTTATGACTGAGGCCCATAAGGGTCAATATGCTATCCACCCAGGTGCCACAAAAATGTACCAAGATTTGAAAGTTAAGTTCTGGTGGCCTGGGATAAAAAGGGATGTTGCCGAATACGTGTCTAAGTGCTTGGTGTGTCAGAAAGTGAAAATAGAGCATCAGAAACCTGCTGGATTACTTCAGCCGCTGGACATACCTGAATGGAAATGGGAGAGTATTTCAATGGATTTTGTTGTTGGATTGCCGCGAACTCAAGCTGGTTATGATTCGATTTGGGTTATTGTGGACCGACTTACGAAGTCTGCACATTTTCTACCAGTACGAGTGGATTACACCACAGAGAAATTGGCTACACTGTATGTAAAGGAGATTGTTAGGCTCCATGGGATACCGATTAGCATTGTTAGTGATCGGGACCCAAAGTTTACTTCACGCTTTTGGGGAGCTTTGCAGCAGGCTTTTGGCACTCAGCTTCGACTGAGCACTGCTTATCGCCCACAGACTGAGAGGACCATACAGACACTTGAAGATATGCTGAGAGCTTGCACACTGGAACAGGGTAATGCTTGGGATAAGTACTTACCACTGGTGGAATTTTCTTATAATAACAGTTTTCATTCCAGTCTGGGTATGGCGCCGTATGAGGTTTTGTATGGCAGGAGGTGTCGTACTCCTACTTGTTGGACTGAGGTAGGCGATAAAGAAAGATTTGGTCCGGATTTTGTGCAGGAAACAACAGTGCAAATTGAAATGATCAGAGAAAAATTGAAACAGGCACAGAATCGGCAGAAAAGTTACTATGACAATAAGCATAGACCGCTGGAATTTGAGGAAGGTGACCATGTTTTTGTACGGTTATCTCCGGTCACAGGTGTTGGCCGTGCGTTGGGTGTGAGGAAGCTGAGTCCACGGTTCATTGGGCCATATCAAATTATGAAAAGAGTAGGATTGGTGGCCTATCAGCTTGCCTTACCCCCTCAGTTGTCTAATTTACATGATGTTTTTCATGTGTCGCAGTTGCGACGTTATGTTCCGGATGAATCACATGTGGTGATACCGGATGATGTTGAAATCAGGGAGAACTTGAAGACTCCCATCGGTCCTATTGCAATATTGGACCGCAGTGAAAAGAGACTGAGAAGTAAGATTATTCCCATGCTGAAGATTCAGTGGGAAGGCCGCACACCTGAGGAGGCTACTTGGGAGCGGGAGGACGAGATTCTCCGGCTGTATCCTGAGTTAGCGAGCAGGTATGATTTAATTTTGCGGACAAAATTCCTAAAAGGTGGGGTGAATATAACACCTCATATATTTAAATGTGTATTTTATATTATAATGAGAAAGGAAAATTGGTGGATTAGTGAAAATCCGTGATTTTTGGCCAAAATGGGCAAAAAGGGCAAAATGGTAATTGACCAGCCGTGTATTCTGAGGCATAAATACTGAGTTAGAGATTTCATATGACAAAAATAATGCTGGAAATGGGATCAGGGCGGAAAATTGAGTGAATAGGCAAATTTGGGAAAAATTGATGAATAGTGATTTTTTAGTGTTAAATACTGTGGTGTGAGTGTACCGATAGGTGTGAAATTTTTATCAATATTTTGGAGAAATAAAATATGTCATGGACTGGAAAAATATGTAGATTAAGAATTTATGATCGGAATTTTTATCGGGACTAAAGTTAGATCGCGTGTGGGACCCGTGTGACCGAAGTCACTTAGCCTCCCACCCTTTTTCTCCTTCCTTTCCTTCCTTTTCTTTCTCCCGTGCGCGTTTCCCCCCTGCAAGTGAAGAGCCAAAACACCATTTCTTCATCTCTTTGCCATTTCCTCAATTCTTCACCAAATCTCTTGATTTTGGTGTTGAAATCTATTGTAAACAACCTTCTAGATCCATTGGTGACACTTACAAACCTTGAATCCATCTCTTGGCTGCATTTTTTGGCCAAAACAGATCCGACCCATTGATGTTCTTGGAGTTTTGTTGGAGCTTTGGTCTTCCTTTGGCTTAGTGAAGCCTTGGTGGTGAGCATACACTTGATTGTGAGTATATTTGTGGTACTTTTGTGGTTGATTTTGTAGATCTAGGAATTTATGCTCTAAACCTTTAATTTTAGATGTGTGATGATAGAGAGCCCAAATGGAAAAATGCTATTAGATGAAAAGGCCTTAGAATCATGCTTGTAAGCTAGAAATGCTATGATAATTTTTGGTGAAAAAGTTAGGTTTTTAACTTAGGAAAATTTGAGGAATTTTCATGAAAATTGAGGTTTGGTGTAATTTGGATTTGATGATTGTTGTAGGGTGCCTCACACGGACGTGATTGTGAAAGGTTGATTTGGAGCATACGTTTGAAACGGATTTGCTAAGTGTTGAGGTAAACCCTTGGAACTTGGGTTTAATCCCTTGTGTGCTCCACCACACCTAGTGGAAGGTTGTGGTTGGATTATGTGTTTATGGCATTGTGTGATTAAGTGCTTGTATGCATATTGCTTGGATTTTGTGAAAATTGTTTGGTCACTGGCCAGTTGACGTGTGTTGGTTTGGACATCCGCTGGATCATTTCGTGACGGAGTGCCAGTTGGGTATGCCATGGGGTCGACTCTGGGAGCGACACCAGGATGATCCAAACGGGGGACATCCGCCGGATAGGGCTCATGAGGAGTTCCGGTTGGGTTTTGCCATGGAGTCTTCTCAACCATGGGAGAGGCGCCAGGATTGTCTCGGGAGTTATATGATGGAGTCCTTGAACATGAATCCATGCGTGGATGTTCTCGGGTTGTCTCCAGTTGGTTGGTGATATTGTATTGCATGCATATTATATGATGTCATATTTACACATTTGAGTGAGCCGTGGAGTGGAGAGAGCCTCTAGCTCCATTGGTTTACTGAGATATATTTGTATATCTCACCCCGTGTTTGGGGGACCACATTTCAGGTCACTATGAGCCGGGAGGAGCTTCGGGCAAGAAGCCCGCTTAGTGGACAGTGGATTTGCATGCGGTGCATTGGGATTGCATGACATTTTGGAGGAGGACTATGGATTGCACATAGCATGACATTAGTATTTTGAGACTTAGGTCATGAACATATTGCATGATGTTATTGCCATGCTTTTTGTAGTGTTCATGATGGTATACTAAGTCTTGTTTATTGCTTATTATTCATGACATGGATAATTGTATATTTTGAGTGAGCATGGGACTTGTCCATTGCCACATTCATTGCCTTTGAAGTCTTGATGATTATGTTGTAAAATGGTCCATATTTGTATGTAAATGGCCATTACATTGAGGACTTTGTAAATGATGTATGATTCAAGGAAAATGCATGATGGAAGGGCCTAGAGCCTACTTTAGGGTATGTTTATGTGTTGTGTGGAGTACTAAGGTGTTAGGGATGGATTACACAACCCTTTTTGGGCTGAAAATGCTGTAATCTGTCACTTTTGCTGCATAGTAATCGATTACCCAAGCATGGTAATCGATTACCATGCAACAGGGGACGAAATAAATGCTACTGTCTTCACTGGTAATCGATTACTGAGGCTTGGTAATCGATTACCATGTGAGGTAATCGATTACCTAAGATTGGTAATCGATTACCAGAACAGAGGATGTCAAATTTTAGCTACTGCCTCATTTTTGACAGGTGGTAATCGATTACCACCCACTGGTAATCGATTACCACAGTGTAATTTTCGAAAATTCAGGTTTTTCTAGACTAAAAGAAAGGGGCTTAACTTGGTGGGTAGAACTCCAAATGATACGTGGTTGGAAACCACGCGTAGATAACGTAAAGGACTATAACATGGTAAAGCATGAGAGTAAGATGGTGAGTTTAAATGAATTGAATAAAAAGAATGATTAGTGATGTTAGTGAAATGTATGATTCCGCGAATTGCATTTACAATTATAGTGTTGTTTTAATGGATTACGGAAAAAGTTATTGTTATGAAAAGGAATATGATAAAAGAAAAAAAAAAGTTGCCCGTAATTTAATTAATCCAATTACTGTGATTGTAACTGCGCTTAATATCATAAACAATGTTAACAATACCGGTGTACAACGGGCTGTTACACCTTTGGCTCTGCTCGTGAATGCCTGAGCTTACATGTCTAAAATCGGTTGTTGGCACCAGGCTTGAACTTGTATAAAAGCTTGTTTAATAAAAAGGCCTCATGCTCCAATTCAAAAGCTCGGCCTTAGAGCCTCTCAGGCTGGCCTAGTATATTATTATTTTTTATTTTATATTTTTTATACTACTTGTAATAGCCCTCTCTTTCTCCTCAATCCATTTCACCCCATTTTATCGGTTAAACAGTCATTTTAAATAATTTTGTTTTATATTATACTGTTTGGATATACATTGAATTTATGAAATTACTAGTGTTGTTGATTGTATATTCTGTTTGGATAAACTTTTATTGTTGGAATTTTTTTAAACATGCTAAACCAGACTTTTATTTTTTTGTAAATAAGTCAGGTCATATGCCGATGATTATATTATAAATTAAATGATGATTTTTAAAAGTTTATTACATATAAATATCAGCTATTAAATAATTTATAAATACCGTATTGACATTAAGAGAGAAAAAAAGGGTTATATTATCTTCAGCAGTAGAAAACATTGAATTTTCCTGCACACTCACACCAAACCGTATTAATAGTTTTTTTATTTTATTTTATTCAATAGTGGGACCCACCTCAAGAAAAAGTAACTATTGTATCAGAGATCTATTTTTCTGTGACAGAAGAATATGATTTAAAAGAAAAAAAGGTACCGAAATAATGTCCTGTAGAACTGGACAGAAGATCTAAATGATTGGGATGGCATCCCCGTATACACTCTTTCTCTCATTTTAATTTTAGAGTAAACGTCCTTTTTGGTCCCTGGCAATATCCACGAAGTCCTTTTTAGTCCCTGGCAATAAAAAAGGACCAAATTGGTCCCTAAAATCACAAAAAAGGGCCACGAATCGGACTAAAAATGACTAACGTGACCCTTTTTTGTAGTTTTAGGTACCAATTTGGTCCTTTTTTATTATCAGGGACTAAAAAGGACTTCGTGGATATTGCCAGGGGCCAAAAATGGTGTTTACTCTTAATTTTAAATTACCTGGTAGCCCATTAGGTGGATCATACCACCGACACCAGCTCCCATTGTGGATAATGCATATCATGAGTCTGAATTTTTTTATCAAAGAATCAGGTAGTTTCTCCCGGTATTATTAAATCCGACTCGGGCATCGACCCGGTCAAAGTACTGAGTTACTGGGTCACTGGTCAGACCGGTTGACCCGGATATATATAGATATATTAAAAAATATATGGATATGAACATAAAAATCCAATTATATTTGTCATTTCTAAAATGAATTAAATAAGGTTCATTAAATAAGCTCAAAACATGAAGCATAAATAAATAAAATTGCACGTTAACTATGTCAAATTAAATTGCAACTCAGAATCCTCATAAACATACCTCTCAATGACATTGAACTCATATTTTTCAATAACATATGTCACACTCTCTTAATTTATTATTCCGCAAATTGCTTCAGTATTGGAAACTGAAATTTGAGGTCATTGTAGAAGAGTATACTAGCAAATAAAATTATAAAAAGTTTTTACAATGACTTCAACATTTTTTCTGATAAGATGAAACAATTTTGGTTTTTTGATTTTTTTTTTAAATGCATGACCCGACCGGGTCAACGGATCATCGGGTCACCGATTTTGACCGGCCTTGTCCGGGTTTTGACTGGGTTTGACCGGGTCGATACATGACCGGTTCAATGCTTGACCCATATCGATCCAATGACCGGGTCACATGGTTCCGGGCGACCCGATCGGTCGGGCTGAGTTTTACAACGGTGATTTCTTCTACCTTAAGTGTATAATTTTTTAGTTAAAAAAATATTATGTGTTCAAATATAGTATTTTATGAAGCCAGGTGTGAAAGCCTGAAATTATTCAGGTTTGTTGGTGGCTATCATGGAGTTGGAGTGTTGCTGCACCTACTACCACCTCAAAAGGATGAATTAGTCTTGCAGGGATTTCCGACAGATACATATTACAGCTGTCAATAGACTATACAATTCGCAATAATTGATCATTGCTGCATAAAATGCTAATCATTTTTTCGTTTATCACGTTAGAAATGTTTTATTGTGTTTACCAAAAAAAAAATTGTTTTATTGTACAAAGGATTAGATGCAGTGCGGAGCCGGACTTAAATTTAAGTTCGAGCCAAAAAATTATATGTGTTTTTTTTCTTTTAATTTTAGTTAATTCATATCATAATATATTTAAATTATACAGAGCACTTGAGCAGGTAGTACCAAGAAAAATCATAATTTTATTTTAAAAAAAAGTAGTTTTACTAAAAATATTTTTATTTTTTTTATACAAGTGAAAATGGAACACATAACCTAGTACAATTTACTCAAATCATTTACCGGTTTTTTTTTAAGTTTTAGATAAGGTCAAATTACAAATTGTAGCCCGGTTCAAATTATAATTTTAACCCGAGCCAAATTATAATTAATTATATAATTATATATAATAGGTACAATTTGTTAAAATTTAGTCCGGACCGAGGCCACACCCAGGATATATGTGGCTCTGCCACTAATTAGATGGTTTTTCTTTATTTATTTATTTATTTAATATTTTTTATTTGAATTTGTTTGTCATAACATAGATCATTATAATCATTCCGAACGGAACTATTGAAACTAAAGTGTTTATCGATCGATCCAAACATATTCAATTCGTAGGGATTGAACCGAAAAATTAATAATCGTGTAGAGATATATAAAACTATTAATATAGTCTTACCTAATAGCTTATATTTTTTGGTTGAATTGGTTATTTACATGGTATCAGAATCTCAGTGTATTAGGTTAGATCCTTATCGTCTCCCATTTTCTTTGTGAAATTTCTTAGCACAAGTAGGTTGGAACTGATGCATCATCTACCTTTCAAACTCAATGATCTTTCTAGTGACGGGGCATATAGAGATATATAAACCAAGTATATTTTAATTAGATTAGATCAGTTTTCGGTTTGGTTGGTATGTAGTTTTAGATTTTTATTGTATGTTACACTTAGAGATGAAAGTGGGCTGGGCTGGGTCGAGCTTTGTCCCGAAAAGCCCAAGCTTATGCCAAAAAATTTCAATTTGGCCTGAGAGCCTAGTACGAGTCTAACTATTAGCCTGACTTGGTATGTTTATAAAAAAAACAAATTGCCTGCCTTGACCCGTTAGCCTGTTAATTTTTAACTTCCAAGTAGAACCACGAATTAACTTCACAAAATATTCAAAACTCTATTGCTAAAACAAAAATCACAATTTCAACATCCAAACATAATCATGAATCACAACAAAACTCATCACAATCTGCATTTAAGTCATTTTCAAAAGCAAATTGCTCAAACTAAATAACATATATTTTATCAGATCCAACAAACAAATCTATACTATGAAAATTAAAATAATTACTTGAATCCAACGAACACATTATAGTCTATGTAGCACGATACCAACATGGGACACGTGACACGATACGACACGACACTCCGACACGTTAATTCTAAAAAATGTTAGATTTCGACACGTTAGGACACGTTTTGATATTAAATAATATTTTAATTTATGTATTTAACAAAAAAATGAATCTAAACTGATAATATTCATAAATTTTGCAAAAAAACATAAGATATCCCAAATATTTATATTAAACTCAATATAATGATAATCACAATACAACGAATCTAATAGTTAGAACTAAAAGCTCAACGCAACGCAATTTTTGAGTATTTATAATGCGTATTGGAGTGTCGGGGAGTGTCGGAGTGTCCGAGAGTGTCGGGAAGTGTCAGACACGACACGTCAGGATTTTTGAAGTGTCGGTGCTTAATAGATTATAGTAGCCAAAAACTTGTTTTCATCTTCTCTCCCTACAAATACAATTCCAAGATTACATAAATTGGCAAACAATTTGTATAGGTAAAAAACAAAAAACAAGAATAAACAATAGAAACAAAAAAAATAAGATTAAGAAAAATAAATTTATTTAATAGATTCATATTGGCAATCTCACATGCTGAGATGTTAGTTCCTCCTAAATAAAAAATAAAGTCAAATTTCTATTAAAATTTAATCGAATATAATTAAATTACAAAATAATTTCAATTGATTAAATTTATACCTTTTGTTTTTACTTCAAACCATACCTATTACGTAGCCAATCTCCGTCGTATATTAGAGCTTGGATGGTATCTTCAGGCAAGCTAGAACGATAGGCATCAATAACTCTTCCTCCAGCACTAAATGTTGATTCTAATGGTACTTTATAGATTTATGCCACTTTCAAAGATAGAATTGGTGAGGGAACGAACCTAAGTCCTTCCACCACCTACTTAGTTCACATGCACCAACCGAACTATCACCATTTGGTACTATTATGAATAATATTATTTTATATAATTTAAAATAAATAATATGATATAGGCCTACCTATAGGCTTATAGGCCCAGTACGTAAAAAAGCCTATCACCTACTTTCTAAATAGGCTTCTTTAAAATCCCGGTTCTGTTTTATTTGAGTACATATAATTGGCCAAGCCTGGCCTGATATAGGCTGGATTGTAGGCCCCGGAGGCCAGCCCAACCCACTTTCACCCCTAGTTACTCTATTTCATCTATTCACGAGTTTTAGAAATTGTTTTAGTTAAAAGACTTGAATTTTTCAATGATTGGTGACTTTATATTTTTTTTTTGGTAAACCTTTTATATGATTTTATTTTGATATAGTTAGTAATTTATATGATTGAAATTTTAGACTTTTCGAAAAATCAAATAATAAATCAAATTCAAACAAAATAAAATCGGATTGGGTTGGACCGAATTTTAAAAACCCAAACTAAATAAATGATTAAATAATTAAACTAAAGTGATTGGATTACATATTTTTTACTTTTTTTTTGGAGATATCATAATTTTTACTTTAAAACCAATCCAATTCATAACAAGAACACCCTTAATTGCCATGGCATGTAATGTATCGCTAATTGTAAGTATTGATACTATTCTCTTTATAATTTAGCTTTAGCCACCTACCAACATAAAAGAACTAACATTTCAAGTGAATAGAAGACAATTAAAAATGGCAAGGAAAGATCATATATATATATATATATATATATATATATATATATATATATATATATATAAAGGATAGTTCAATGTTGGAAACTTCGCCGATGTGTCACTCCCTGCTTAATTCTTAAAATTGTGTTCACACTACATGGCATATAAAAAATTTCCTTTTTTGGTAAATTGGAAAAAGAATTTCTTTTAAAAATCGATTTTTTTTTAATCGAAAAATAAATGACCATTTGTGGTGGCAGACAAAGCATTGAATGTCCCACATTGGAATTACTCAGCCATTTTAATTGTTTTTTGGAATTTCTCAGCTGATTTAAAATTCTAATTTTGAAATGATTTCAAATTTTGAATTTAAAGTATGGATGGTGGGAAGAGATTTGGAAAGTTTTGGGTGGCAGCTCATTTATTCTCTTTCTTTTGTTGCTGCGTTTATTAGAAGGAACGTTGGGATGGAATATTGTTCTGTCTATTTCTCTTTTCTCTCTCTTATTGCGGCTAGGGTTTTTCCTTTCATTCTTCTTCACTCCCTTACTTACCCTTCATCATTTTCATTCTCTTCGTTCGCGCAAATCCCTCTCTTGTGTGTTTTTGTTTTTATTTTTTGACATGATGAGGTATGTTTAGATTTCATTTTGTAAGGACGTGAAGGAGTATTTATCTCATGTTTTCTAGGTCCTTTCTTCTATCTTATATATATTGAACATTATATTGCAGTTTGAGGATGCTTGTGATGCTGAAGATGCGATTGCGATTCACTGTCGGGATGGTTACAATTTGAAATTCGACGGCTTTCGATTACGAGTTAGTACACTTTCCTTTTCTTCCTTTTTGTCTTTTTGGTTTCTATGGAGCACGCTATCTAATGTTCTTATAATGGGTTGATCTTCATGGAAGCCTCAGCAAAAACCGCTCAGAATGTTGAAGAGGTCAAAAGTCACATCATATAACTTATTCTTGGATTATCTTCATCCATCTTTAACCCCATACTCCTGCAAAGAAAGGCATATTTCAACGTATCTAGGTTCTTAGGCTGAATATCTTGGAAAATTATCTCTATGGAAGTTTTAATATAGCCTATCCTTTTGCAGGCATTCATAAAAATAGCTGCAACCATATACAAAAAGATTCAGGATGGATTTTTTGATGTATGAAATGAGGTTGGTTTCTTCTTCTTCTTCTTTTTTTTTTGCTTTTTTTTTTTTTGCTTTTTGTCATTCTTGACCTATCTGTTTCATCACTGTTATGGAAATTTCACATTATTATATTAAAAATTACAAAGGATCTGTGAATTTTTAATTTCTCTATACCTTATATTTTTATAATCTCTGTATGCATTCTGGGGATAGTGATGCTGAAGTAAAAAGCATACTCCTTCTTGAGGTCCGAGATGTTGTTGGCTGGATAAAAATTGCTTTAGTTGATATTATGGTACCCTATCCCTTCTGAATTTCAAGGATTGAGTGTATACTTTTCGGTGTCAATATCAGAAGTGAAATGTCTTTAGCATTTACCCTTAGCATGATCTGCGCGATCTATATAAGGGTGTGCATGATGTGAACTTTTTTTTTCGATGCTCTTTCATGTGATCTGTTTAGCCGGGTGTGGGGATGGAGAAGCGATAAGTTATAACTGAACATCTCATTTCCTCTTGAGAGACTTTTTAAATATATTTCTTGCCATAATCTTAGCACATATATTTACCGCTGCTTTGTCTTTTTGTTTGTTAGATTGCAAAAGCTTCATGGAAACATTCCAAGAAGTTGTCGAGTCCCAAAAGAAAGAGGAAAGCAAGGATGCATCTGCAGCAGCTGGTCTTCTTGAGAAATTGAGTGTTGAAGAGAAGGCTGATGCAGATAAGAAAGATGAAGAGAAGTCTGATGACAAAACTGGGGAACAAGAATCTGCATCAGGACAGGAAGTAAGGCAGATGCACATAAGAAAGATGAAGAGCCTGTGTCGTCAGCTTGAGTATTATATATGGGTGCAGCCGAGAAATAGTCAAAGTTATAAACAAAGGTCTTGGGTACAAATTGTTTGAGTTTCACATTTTTTCAGGACTCAAACTACGTGGTTTTTCTTTCTGGATGCTTATATTATAATGTTCTTCATTCATGAGCTGCAAGTCAAGCAAACTCCCCGATAGAGCTAGCTTTAATATTTTTATCATGTTGCCTTCAATAGCGGGAATAAAACATGAGGGAAATATTCGGGGATCGTGGTTATGTGTTTTCTTATTTGCACTGAGTGAAAGCGAAGGAAAAGAATGGAATGGGAAAAAAGTAACACAGTATACAAGAATATTAAAGTCTGTTTGATTGAGTTTTTTTCTTCATTTTTATTTTCTCAAAATTAAAGAGCTTTTCATTTTGTGTGTCTGGATATAAGTTTAAAAAAAGGCAAATAGATGGTGTGTTTTTTTTGGAAGCAAAGACTTATTATTGCTTTTGAAAAAAGCCAAAATTCTTTTTTTTAAAGTTTTTTTTGGGTAAATAATTGCTTTTCAAATATACATATATATATATATATATATATATATATATATATATATAAAGGAAAACCAAATATTGGAAACTCAGTTGATGTGTCACTCCTGCTTAATTATGAGATTTCTATTCACACTACATGGCAGCTGAAAACTTTCCTTCTTTGGTAAATTGAAAAAAGTATTTCTTTTAAAAATCGAAAATCCCTTTTTAAATTCGAAAAAAAAACAGTTAAGGTGGCAGACAAGTCATTGAATGTCCCACTGTTGTTCACTTTCGAATTGGTCAGCTGATTTACTTGCTTTTTACATTGGAATTATTACTAAGCTGATTTAAAATTCGAATTTTGAAATGATTTAAAATTCGAATTTTGAAATGATTTGAACTTTTGAATTTAAAATATGGATAATGGGAAGAGATTTGAGAAGTTTTAGGTGGCAGACAGCTCATATAATTTCTGATTGCTTTTCTTTTTTTGCTTGCGTCGTCTATAAAAAGGAACGTTATGCATTGTTATTTCGTTCTTCTGCCCTGTATACAGTTTTTGCTAATTGTTTCCTTAAGAAAAATAGCTTCTTTCTTTCTTCTTTTCGTCTTCCCACAAGAATTTTAAATGTTTCCTATTATAATAACTTTTTAAATTTTTATTTTAACTTTAAATTTAAAGACTCAATTAAGATCTCACTAACTTTTAAAATTCAAAATTTAAACTTAAAATAGAAGGAAAAAAAGTTCAGCATTAACTGGTGGCAAACATCTGTATTAATATCCCACTATTTTTTCAAAATTCGAATTTTAAACATGATATAGGAGGGAAAAGATTTCAACATTATTTAGACAGTGTATTAATATCTCACTGTTTTTTACATAGGAATTACTCAGCTCTTTTAAATGCTTTCTACATTGGAATTGCTCACTCTTTTGAAATTCGAATTCTGAATTGATTTCAAATTTTGGATTTCAGCTTTAAATTTCAAATTGTAATGGTGGGAAAGGATTTGGAAATAAAAAATTAAATAAAAAATTATTTCTTTTAAAAATCGAAATAAAAAATCAATGGAAAATTAAGTTAATCGTTTATGGTGGCAGACAACTCATCTAATGTCCCACTGATTTGTACATTGGAATTACCTAGCTCTTTTAAATGCTTTTTACATTGGAATTGCTCACTCTTTTGAAATTCGAAATCTGAATTGATTTCAATTTTTGGATTTCAATTTTAAATTTCAAATTGTAATGGTGGGAAAGAATTTGGAAATAAAAAATTAAATAAATAATTATTTCTTTTAAAAATCGAAATAAAAATCAATGGAAAAATAAGTTAATAATTTATGGTGGCAGACAACTCATTCAATGTCTCACTGATTTGTACCTTGGAATTACTCAAATACTTGCAAAAATTAAACTTTTTTATTGCAAGAGTGTAATTAACACAAATACTTGCAAAAAATAATTATTTATATAAAATGCTGACAGTTAGAGGTGAAAAACTGGGCTCGACCCGCCAATATATTTTTATAATTCAATTGAAATTTTATATTTCTTCTTTTATAATTAAATTACTAAATTAGATTTCAATTTTTGTAAATACAAATTTGTGAAATTCCAAATACTAACGACACTAATCCTTGCAAAAAAAAATATATTTATATAAAATGCTGACAGTTAGAGGTGGAAAACTGGGCTCGGCTCGGAGGGTTGGCCCGCTAATATATTTTTATAATTCAACTGAAATTTTATCCTTCTTCTTTTATAATAAAGTTATTAAATCTAATTTCAATTTTTGTAAATATAAATTTGTGAAATTCCAAAGACTAACGACACAAATCCTTACAAAAAAAATAATTATTTATTATTATTTTATAAATCTGATTGTAGTAAATGAAAGTTCATTTCTGAGATAAAATATAAATACCTAAACGCAACTATAAAAATATTTTTTTGTGCATAAATATAAAAACCTTTTACATGCTGATAGTCAGAGGTGACAAACTGAACTCGGTCCGGAGGGCCGACCCACAAACACATTTTTTATAATTAAATTAAAATTTCATCATTCTTCTTTTATAATTAAATTCCTAAATCTGATTTAAATTTTTGTAAATACAAATTTGAAAAAATTTCAAATACTAACAACACAAATCCTTGCAAATAATAATTATTTATTATTATTTTTAAATGTGATTGCAATGAATAAAAGTCTATCTCAAAGATTAGTGTATTTGCTTTGATTCTGTTCATATGCATTTGTTGCAATGTAAGCAAAAAATATGACTTATACATGCTTATTTGATTTGCTTTCAAATTCTGTTCAAAAAACATTTTTTTTGTCCTTAAAAAAATTTAATCCAATCTTTTTTTTTGCTGATACTATGACTTTTGGGTGTTAACATATTAGTGTTACTTATTTAATGAGTTTTTGCCTTCTGGATCGTGGGCACAAGGAACGAAAATCACACAATAAATTACATATTTGGTAAGTGTTGAACTTATCCCTCCAATGATTGCTGTGAAATGACATTGAATGAATAGCGTTTTCATATTATAGGTAAAAGCTTATATTTTAAATCCATATTTGCTTGGTGTTATTGTTACCTTGATTTTGTTAATGAATGTTATAGTTAGCAATGATTTTTACGCATTTTTCTTTTTATTTCGCTTTCTCATATTAACATGGTGTATTATAACGTATTATGGTGTATTATGATGTAGTTGTTTGCAAAATAACACGAAGACACAAAATAACATCAAAATAACACCAAAATAACACCAAAATACACGTTTTTCATTTGCGTGATAAAAAACAATAATCAAGAATTCACTTTTTGGCTCATGAGTCAAGGTGTTACAATGAAAATGTGAGTATATAAAAGTTGCGATAAAATAATTATAATTAGATATAAAAATTATATAAATATAAATTAATAATTGAATAATATATAAAATAAATAAATAAATATATGAAAAATAATTTGTCATTTTAAATGACATAAAGTTATGTCATTTTAAGAGAGAGATAGATATAAAATAATATTTTTTATTTAGAATTTAAATTAAAAAAAAACTCTCACTTTCTCGCATTTTTTTCAAAGGGATGGGTGATTTAAATCAAGAAAAAAAAAAGATTTAGGAAGATTGAAAAGAAAAAAAGTAAACATAGGCCCAACCATGGCAGTTAAAATCAGGATCTTACCTAAAACCGGAAGGAGGATAAAAAATCGTAAAACATAACATCCTAACGTAAAAGAAATCATAAAAAATCGTAAAAGTGTTTGAAATTTTGATGAAATCATTTTGATTAAAAAATAATCATAAAATCACATTTAAACCAGGATTTTAACTAACATGGGCCCAACCCAACCAACCCCTATAAATAAAAGCTTAAAGCTTAAACTCTACCCCATTGCTTTGTCTCTTCTTTTTTTTTGAAACATAAACCTTATTAGCTCCAAATCTTAATAGACAACAATAATTCCTGAAATTCAATCTTTATCAAGTGGAGGAGAATTGCACGGGATTTTTCACGTTTTTTTGTAAAGCAAAAGTGACCAACTTTGGATCAAATAGACATCGACAGAGGTGAGTTTTTGATCAAATAACCCCTACAATTATACTATATTTTATAAATGTCCTTTTGTGGTGTTTATTTTTTTTTAATTATCATTATCGATTATTTCTTTAAAACTTTGGTTGATTCTCCAAAGCTTTGGTTGATTCTCCAAAGCTTTATTTTTAATAGATTTGAAATTTTGGAGTGTCGGGAAGTGCGGGAGTATCGGCGAATGTCGAAAAGTGTCGGACACGACACGTCAGGGATTTCGAAGTGTCGGTGTTTCATAGGTCTCACCTATTTACGTCCTTATTAATAACAAATAGGGAAAAATGTTTCTGCAGTTAATGCAGATAGGTTATCTGCATTTATTCTCAAAACGATGTCGTTTGGTATTAAAATCTTAAAAAACTGTAAATATAAAGACAATTATAACCCTTAAATAAATTAAAATTACCAAAACACTATGATTTTCGTCCCAAACGACGTTGTATTGGACTTACTGTAGAGAACTTATCTCTAGTAACTGCAGAAAAAGTGAACCCTAATAAATAACCCCAAAATACACGTTTTTCTTTTGTGTGATAAAAAATAATATAATCAAGAATTCACTTTTTGGCTCATTAATCAAGGTGTTAAAATGTAAATGTGAGTATATAAAAGTTGCGATAAAAAAATTATAATTAGATAATAAAAATTTTGTAAATATAAATTAATAATTGTATAATATATAAAATAAATAATTATATGGAAAGTCATTTGTCATTTTAAATGATATAAAGTTATGTCATTTTAAGATAGAGATAGATATAAAATAATATTTTTTATTTAAGATTTAAATTAAAAAAAACTCTCACTTTCTCCAACGATGATTTTTTTTCAAAGAGGTGGGTGGTTTAGGTCAAGTAAAAAAAAAAGATTTAGGAAGATTGAAAAGAAAAAATTAAACATAGGTCCAACCATGGTAGTTAAAATTGAGATCTTACCTAAAATCGGAAAGAGGATAAAAAATCGTAAAACATAAAGTCCTAACGTAAAAGAAATCATAAAAAATCGTAAAAGTATTTGAAATTTTGATGAAATTATTTTGATTAAAAAAAATCATAAAATATTTATGGATCCCTTTTATAATTTTATTTCATTAATACAAGATAACTTATCTCCAATAACATAAGAAAAATATTTCCCTTTTATCACTCTCCAAAAATACCATAATTTTGGAAGTACCAAAAATAACTTTATCTCCGCATAAACATTTTTCCCGAATAATATTACATCATTATCATTATCATTATCATTATCAGTTGTTACCAACATTTTGATACGAAGTTGCATAACAATAATAACAATAATAACAATGTAACCCAACCAAACCGATTTTCAGCCATGCTTTCATAGAAAAATCTGGAACTTAGTTCTCTTTAGCTCCCTCACTCACTGACACTAACTCTATAAACAGATCATTATATACTTTTTCCAACATATTCTCATAATCTTCTCCTTTCTCTCTCTTCTATGTAGCACTAGAACCACTAATACCCCACGGTTGTTATCGCCATGTGTGTGCAGGACGCTGATCAAGTTGCCCAAGATATGAACAACATGGACAATACAAGGAAGTTATGGTCTTTGCATGGTGAGCTTTTGCTTACCCGGAAAGAGAATTGGGAAAAGGAATCTTCTTTGAGAACTTCAAGTGAAAACAGGATTAGCATTGAAAATTCATTTCCTGTAAGTATTGGGTTCCCTGGTCTTCTATCCTTACATGGTTTTTGTAGAAACTCTTTAAATATTTAGTTGGCATGAAAAGTGTTTTCCTCATCTTCTTCAGTTTTTTTTTTCTTGTTCTTTTGTCAAGACATAGATTCTCTTCTAATGATTTTTTGCATTTGACATTGATTTGCATCCGTGCACAGGGTTGTTCATCCTTCTCATTGTTGCTTTTCTTATGTTTAAGACTTCCATTGAGGGTTGTTGAACTTTTATTTGATTTGAAAATCATAATTGAGAACAGACAATTGCTTTTTTCAATTCCAATATTCTGTTTAGCTCAACCTTTATGTTGTTTGACTTTAGTTTTCAACTCAATCAGATTGCATTGCTGGCAATTAAATTTCCTTCCTTTATTGTTGCATTCATCTTTTTATTTGATTGTTATGAGCATAATTTGTGGGTCTTCTCCTTAGTTATACCCTTATGGATATGACATCATATTGTATTTTGTGTATTATCTGGGAGTCTATCATTTCTCTCCCTTTTTCTTCATTGAGTTTGGTTAGCGTCATCTTCTTCACTGCTTAGTACTACTACCATATCAACTCAACTCCCTTTTTCTACTGTGGCTCATTTAGCTGGAAAGCATAGGTGAGGATGCAGTGGTTGCAGACAAGAAACAGAACCTGATGAATTATGTCCCTGATCTACGGTCTGGAGAGTGGTCTGATATTGGAGAACGCCCTTACATGGAGGATACTCACATATGCATTGGAGATTTGGCAAAGAAGTTTAATTGTAACATACACTCTGAGGAGGCTGTTTCCTTTTATGGGGTAAGCCATCTATCCCATTATGCTAATTGCCTGTTGTCATGAATTTTAATTTAAATCTTCTACAGCTATTTTATTTTTTAATAATAAATGGCTGCTTTAAACATTCTTGATCCATCACTATAAAAGGATACACATTTTAAAGTCAGACTTGACAAGATGTGAGTAAAATAATGATACAAGAGGATGCACATCTTTTAATCATTTTGCATAGGATATGTAAAAGGAAAATGGTTTAATGTGAAGGTATTTGATGGACATGGAGGGAAGAGTGCTGCACAATTTGTCCGTGATCATCTGCCAAGAGTTATCGTAGAGGATGTTGACTTTCCTTTGGAACTAGAGAAGGTGGTCAAAAGGTCATTTTTGGAGACTGATGCAGCATTTGCAAAGACATCCTCTTGTGAATGTTCCCTTTCTTCTGGTACAACTGCAATAACTGCATTTATATTTGGAAGGTGAGCACTTGTTTCCACTGGTCTTTGGTCTTAAGAACTGTGGGATGAATTTTCCCACCCACATTTGTATGGTGACCTTTTCAAGTGGCACATTGACATTCAAGTGAAATGTGGTGCCTAATATCAACACTATCATAGCACTTTACTTTTTTGATTTATTCTTGTGTCTGCGCTCACTTTGTATCCCCTCTCTCCACTAATTGTTCTAAGTTGCAGAAATCTTAAGTCTTAGGGTGTTAGGTAACCAAATAATTATCAGAAATAACTGCTTTTCTTTTTAAAGCTTTTTCAGAAAGCTAAAAAAGAAAATATCATTATGCCAAAATAAGCTAATCCAAACATGCATATCCTATCCTGTTTAATTGTTTTATTATAGCACCTATTTCAGTGTTGGCTGGTTTTTTAATATGGGTAAATTCTTTTCAAACAACCCTTAAGGCATACAAAATTTCATGTAAAGCAATAGATCTACATGTTTGTTGCATCATTTTTTCTCAAACAACCCCGCGGTAAGCTTGCTTGCCGTGGTGTGTCAGGTCGCGGGTTCGAATCAGCCTCTCTGCAAAAAGCAGGGGAAAGGCTGCCTAGAGTATTCCCTTTCCCAGACACTCACGAAGTGGGTATTTGAACTGGGTCGGCCCTTTCGGCCCTTTAATTGTTGCTCATATAGCATTTCCCTATTCAATCTTTTGTACAGGTCTTTACTTGTAGCCAATGCTGGAGATTGCCGAGCTGTCTTGTCCCGTCGTGGAAGGTTTATAGACATGTCCAAAGATCATAAGCCAAACTGCACCGAAGAGAGGATGCGGATTGAGTCCCTTGGTGGATTCATTGATGATGGTTACCTGAATGGCCAGTTAGGTGTCACTCGTGCTCTAGGTGATTGGCACCTTGAAGGATTGAAGGAAATGAGTGAAAGAGGAGGACCTCTAAGTGCTGAACCTGAATTTAAATTGATCACATTGACCAAAGAAGACGAATTCTTGATAATTGCTAGTGATGGAATCTGGGATGTTTTTAGTAGCCAAAATGCTGTAGATTTTGCTAGAAGGAGACTTCAAGAGCACAATGATGAGAAAAAATGCTGCAAGGAAATGGTACAGGAAGCAATCAAGAGGGGATCAACAGATAACTTGACAGTTTTGATGGTATGTTTTAACTCAGATCCACCACCACGTGTGGTTGTAGAAAGAACAAGAGTCAGGAGAAGCATAGTTGCTGAGGGACTTGAGAATCTGAAATGCCTGCTAGAAGGATAGAACATTTTTGTATCTAAAACAAATGGTGCAGTGATTTTATAGAGCTGTAATTATGCATAGTTATTCATCCATCACACAGAAAAAACCAAGTGATGATTGGCCTTGTCCCTGCATTATGAAGATGGAGAAAGAACTATGTGATGTGACGAAATTCTAATAAAATTTACATCGCTATAATTATTTTTCCTGTTATGATAGTGCGTGCAACTCATTGAAGGAGAAAATTAACATAATCTGGGATAATGTGAATTGTCCATATTATTAAAAAATGTGTGATAAAATAACTTATGCAAACTTGGAATTCAAGTTAAAATTACAATAATGGATTTATAGTTACAAACATTGGATATTTATAACAAAAAAATCTTAGCTTAAATTACAACATCAGAATTACATCAGCAGCCCCTGGAACAAAGCCACTTGGCCTATCAAAGCTCCAATCATAGCCCCCAACAAAATGTCCACTGCAGACAAAACAAGCCGTTAGACTTTGTTGGCCTAAGATGCTACAGCTCAATATTTAAAACACTAGCAATGGACAAAGATAAATCACATCTTTGGACCTTTTTGAAGATGGAAATAATGGAATAAGACAACATAAGTAAAACATACGCCAAACAAATACGAGACCCGCACCCCGAGTTTCATTTTTTTTTTCTTCATAAAAACAAAAAACAAAAAAACAAAAATGAAATGCATTACCCTATCAAGCGAAAGCCCCCGAATTATTCCCTACAAATTAATAACAATATCACGCAACACCACACAATGACATTGATAAATTCATCCAAAAAAAGAGCAAACCCCAAATAAGAGGTCAACTAAAAACAAAAAAATATTTTCAGTGTTACGAGAGATTCGAACATGGGATATATTATTTACTAAATATAGTAAAAGATAACTTTTTTATACTATTATTATCTTTATGATTATTTTCACTCATATCCCATTTTTTCTCCTTTTGAAAATGGAATAGGTACTCTTATAACACTGAAAATGTTCTATGAGAAAAGTGACAGTAGGTGCACAAAGATATAATTGTCTCAAGGTTCCAATGAAATAAAATACATGCTGATATACTTTCACATGTTAACGGGTGTGCAAATAATCCAATAGAGTTTAAGAAGGGTTTGATATTTATCATTTTAAATGAAATAAGTTATAATATCCAAAATATAGGTAGGATTATTTGATACCGGTATCAAATTTGAAGTTTGACACCTCATCTGAGAGCCGTTAGATCAGAAAAGATCAACGCTGTCACATGCTTACAAATCAGAGCCGTTGATCTTTTTTGATTTAACGGCTCTCAGATCAAGTGTCAAACTTCAAATTTGACACCGGTGTCAAATGATCCTGCCTCTCCAAAATAATATCAAAAAAAAATGACATAAGTTATGTCATTTTAGGAGAGATAGACACAAGAAATAGAAATCACGAGAGAGAGTGGGTAACTTTTTTTTAATTTAAATTTTAAATAAAAAAATTATTTTATGTGTAACTGTCCTAAAATAACATAATTTTTTGTCATTTAAAATGAAATTTTTTTTTCCTTGACTGAATTGAAAACCACACCGAATAAAATACATGTTGATAGTTTATAATAATAATAATAAAAAAAAAACATGCTGATATACTTTCACATGTTAAGGGGTGTCCCAAAAAACCTGATTTTGTAAAACAATTCTTGAACCTAAACTGGTTTAAAAAACAAGAACGGCCTATACTTAACACCACCACGACTCAGTTTCTTCAAGCACAAGATTCTCGCGGTTAAGTCCTTGGACCCGACGATCAAGTAGGTCGAGTCAGGGCTCCAATCGAATGAGCTGATTTTGCTGTGGAAGTCGGCGAAAGTCCGAACCAGCTCGAACGGAAAGAATTCCCGGCGGAACCCCGGGGAGCGCCAGATCTGGACGAGTTTTCCAGCGGCGACGGCAATGAGGGCACCGTCAGGGCTGAATTTCACGGCGCCGACGTGGTTCTTGAAGGAGATGCGGTGGAGGACGACGCGGCGGCGAATGTTGACGAAGAGGCAGCGGTTGCGGTCGTCGACGACGAGGAGGAAGGTGCCGTCTGGTGAGACGGCGATGCGGGAGACGTTGGAGGAGGATTGGATTGGGAGGGTTGTGGTTTGGGACTTGAGGAGGTCGGTTCGGTTTAGCTAAAAAACCAATTTGGTTCTTGAAAACTAATGTAAATTCATGACTCCAACTTTAAAAAGTTTTTTTTTTTCTTTAATTATCGGGAAAACACCCACACGAATAAATGAGTGAAGTTTGTGAAGAGTAGAATGACGGACTATAACAGAAAGTTGATAATTGCTTTCTCACAAGCTATGTGGGTCGAGTAAAGTAACATCAAAATAAAAAGTATACATGAAACGAACATACTCACAAGGAGTGCTTGTTTACAAGTGCTGCAGCTCATCCAATTTAATGTGTCTGTCACATATCCAAATGCCAGGTTCAGAAATCTTGGGCCTGTTGTCGCTCTCCCATTGTTCTTGTAGTAAAGGACACTTCCAAATGTCAAGATCAACTGTAGAATTAGGCAATGTACCTTCTTCTCCTATTGACTCAAGCTCACAACAATCAAGTATCTTTAATTTCTTGAGAGATGTGAGATTTTGAAGCCCTTTGCTATCCAAAGTTTTGAGATTTGATAATCCACGAATCTCTAATTGGGTAAGAGTGGGAGGCAGAAAACCTTCCTCTGGAAAGGACTTCACATCTTCACATTTTCCCTCAACAGAAAAGTGTAAAAGGGAGATTAGACATGACATATTCCACTCTAGCCTATGAGTAATGAGTTTGTCACAATCCCTGATTTTGAATGATTCCAAATTAATAGGCAAACCCCCATTAGGAAGTGACTCAATTTCTGGACAACTCCATACTAGGAGTTCCTTTAAACTTGTGAGAAAACTTTGCATTCTTTCTGGAAGTGACCTTAACTTGTTGCAGTAGCGGACTTTCAATGATGTAAGATTGGGTGTTGGCAATCCTCCATTCGGAAAAGCTACAAAATTAGTATCCATATACACAATGAATGGAGAGAAGTGAGGAGCTCAAGTTGAACGGAAGCAGTTAGATATTCAAGATTTTCACAACCCCAGATGACTAGAGACCTCAGGCTGGGAAAGAAATCCAATGGGAAAGACTTGAGAGAGAAGCAACTATTGTGGATCTCTAATGACTCAAGTGACTGGTGGCACCCATTTATTTGTTCTAGAAATTCTACTTTCCAACAATTATCAATTGTGCGTATAGAGGGAGCACTTGGAAGTGAAGTAGCAAGCTGCTTACAGTCTCTCATGGTAAGATTTGTAAGAGATGGAAGATAAATTGGCAAATTCCCAAGTAGAATGGGACATTCCTCCAGATGAAGCTCTCTAAGACAAGGGAAAGCTCTGCAACTTTCATGATCAACTTCATGATGAGTCCATTTCTCCCATGCTGGCATACTATAAAATGTCATAATTTCAAGAGAAGGAAAAGGCTGATGATTCCTTGCACAACAACCAACCCCATAGAATTCTGGTCCAATGCTAACAAGATCCTTAAACTTTGAAATATGAAGTTCTTTCAAAGAAGGAAGCTGCCCAAGTGGTGGCATTATGTAGCAGTATTTACAATGTTTAAGAGAAAGACAAACTAGTTGGAAATTGTGTACCAGTATAATGCTGTATGTCAAGAACTTCCAAGTTGGTATGCGGCTGTAGCTTGTCAAGTATGTCTTTTTCATGGGGAATCATTTGCCTTTATTGCATCATTAGGATCAACCACATGTTTTAAGTTTTGGATCTTCAAAGAACCTCGTATTCATGCTGACTTGGTGGAAGAATGAATGATCTCCCAATCTTTGACTTCTGTTTTTGAGCGTAAGAGGCCTCCTAATGTTTTTGCTGCAAGAGGCAATCCCTTACATTTTTTAGCAATTTGTTTACCCCTCTCTTCCAAAATCAGGTTTGTTCTCGAGCTTCTATAATCAAATGCATGTTTTTCAAACAACATCCAACAATCATCATCTGACAAATATCTCAAATGATATGATGGAATGGTTTGCATTATTGATGCTACATGCTCACTTCGAGTAGTCACAATGATCTTACTCCCTTGAGCACCATATTGAAAAAGATTTCTCAGTATATCCCAATCAACATAGTTCTCGTTCCACACATCATCCAGAACAAATAAATATTTCTTTCTCATCAGCCTTTTCTTTAGTTCAACTTGAAGTGAATTCAGATCTCTAATTCCATAATTGCACATAGTAAGAATCTCCAAACCTGTTTCTGTAATCTTAAAAATGTCAAATTCTTCAGCAATACAAACCCAAGGTCTGAGATCAAATTTTTCCTTCACTCTGTCATCGTTGTACACAAGTTGAGCTAAGGTGGTTTTTCCAATTCCAGCCATACCAACTATGGGAATCACTCCTATCTTGTTATCACCACTTTCAACATCAAACAGTAGCTTGATTATGTCTTCTTTATCATCATCTCTTCCATATACATTAGACCCATCAATCAAAGATGTTGTAGGAGTTTTTTGAGACAGTTTGACCCCTAACCCCCCAGTGAGACCATGGACATCTTTCTGACTTGCAATAAAATCTAATTTATCAATGATCTCCTCCATGTTTTCTTCAAGTTCTTTGTCATATGAGCTACAAGTAGAGTCAAAGTTTCTTACCTCCGCTGCACCATATCTAGATCTAGTAAACATCTCATCCAATAGATCATCAGCCTCATATGCAGCATCTTTAAGTTCATCAAGCCATTCCTTGACTGCTATATTTGTAATTTGCTTTCCCTCTGCAGCATCAAGAACTCCATTAAGTGATAACAAAATCAGCTTCAACTTTTTTAGCAACTTGTAGTTTGGTTTCTTCCCTTTCAAGAAGCTCACTATCTCAGGTGAAGCTATTCTATCAAGCAATACATTAAAGACCGCACCCAAAAAAGCTCCACCAACAAGTACCAAAGCCATGATGTCTGAGTAAACACAAATCTTGAATAAGACTGAAAGAAATTTTTGGTAGCCTCTGTATTGATGAATTGTGAACAATACAAAACCAAACTTGTTGACCCAGTTATAATAAGACAACATTGAAGGCCCCAACATATGGAAAAAGGATCATCTTTGTAGAAGGCTGACTTGGATAGGGATAAACAATGCAGGAAAAAGTTGGTAGTCTATATTTTGTAGTTTAAAAAATGAACTGCGAAAGTTAAAGTTACTTGCTTTTGTCAATTTTTAATGTAATTAATGAAAAAAGCAATTGCTTTTAAGTTTGTGGTTTCTTTTCTTTCTTTTGACCATTCTTCATTTGATGGTAGCACCAGTGATCAAAAGACAGAAAGAGAAAGTTCATTTTGATTTCATACACATATTTCGTACAAATTCTTAGATATGTTTCTCGAGCGCATTTTAGAATTTTGAGCTGTTCTGTCATATTCCAACATCATGTTTCTCAATCATGATGTTGGAATAAATGCTAAAATCATTACATGAGATTGTTCAAAGACATTATTAGGAGTTAAAATCGGCCCATGAGCGGTTCAATATATCATTTCCACATCCTACACTAGTAAAACTAGAAAGCACTTTATTAGTGATAAGTATCATTGGCTTAAATTGATAAATCCCGGAAGCACATGTAAATAGTTGTCGTAGAAGTGCCTAGTCACTAAACCTATTGTGTTCATTTAATTAGTTTCCTACATACACCCTGTTATCATATTTTCTCCTATGATTGAATTGCTACTAGCCTGATTTCCTATTAGATAATTGAAAGTTAAGAGCAGTTTGTTACCAAGAGCTCAACACAAAAAGAGGCAGAGGTCGGCCGAAACTTACTTGGGGTAAGGTAGTAAAACAAGATTTAATGGAGTGGGTTATAGATTGGCGGACGGTATGTCTTAGAACGGAATGGAGAAAAGCTATAAGTATGGTGGAGGGTTAGACCCGTGGTTATTCCTATGTTCCAGATGGTCCCTTTTTAGCCCTTTTCCCCTTCATTTCCCCCACTTCTTCTTGTCCCTTTCTTTTTCACTTTTATTTATTTATATATACACATATATATATATATATATATATATTTTATTATTTTTATTTTTATTTTATTTTTTTCAATAATTTTATATCTTTCATGTGGGTTCATCTACCACCGACCCCAATTAATTTGAGATAAAGGTGATGTTGATATTGATGTTGAAGGATGTCTCCACCCATTTGGATGGGATTAGTCTCCTTCATGATGTAGGACGTGAAGGTTTTTACCACTGATAATTAAAAAAGCAACTGTTGGATGAGAAAAATAATTTACCCTCTAATTCTAAAAATTAAGAGCATAAAAACCAATGGGTTTAGTGTGTGTCATTTAAAAGGGCACGAGTTGTGTTCTTTTAGTGACTTACACAGAGTATGACCGGTCATACTCTATATAATTATGAATTTTTTTTTTTTCACTTTACACGTCAACAATGTAACTCAAGAGAGAAAAAAAATACAGCTTTTCAAATTTACACAAAGTATGACTGGTCATACTTTGTGTAAATCATTTAAAAAGACACAAATTATGTCTTTTTAAATGATAGTCTTTTTCCCAAAACCAATATGCAACTGATTTTGTTCTTTTCGAAGATATCCTTGCTTGTTTTGGCGAAAAACTACATCCGGCCAATTATCAAGTACTCCATTTAGATAAAGGAGAAGACTTCAGAAATCTCCTTTCATTTCAACAACCACTTCCAACATCCGATGAAGAGAATATAGAAACAGCAATTGTACCGTCATAAATGTAACTAACAAATAGACCATCAGATACTAAAACCATAGTTACAATAGTGAATTATCCATTTAAGGGTACAACAAAAGACTGCATAAACGGTAAAATACCAAAGAGGCGTTGAATTATCTCACCACAAACATTCTTATACATTTGTTTTACTATCAGCCAACAAAGAATGAGAACATAAAACAAACACTATTGAAGCCTTTCAACTATTTCCCCATCAATAGCTATTTCTACGTGTATACCATTAACAAAGGGCCTAGACTAAATAATCAATTTTGTGTTTCTAAAATACTCAATCACTTTCCTGAAAGTTTCTCTCTTATCTCGGTTCTTGCAACACGAATCAAGAACAAACCAGCAAAGAAAATAGATAGAATGAGCATAAAAAAGACACTGTTCCACCCCCTAGTTGAAATATACCCTGCCAAAAGTGGTCCAAGAGCAGCTCCAACAGAACCAGTACCATCTATGATTGCAGTAACAGTCGCCAGTGCTCTAGAATTCCCACCATTCATGCTCTGCGTACCAAGATCAGCAGCCACAGCAGTTGTGATTAGTGAGTATGGACCATTCACCAAAAACCCCGAAAGAAACATTAAAGCAATGTTGGTCAACATAGAGATGCTCCCAAAAGCACGATACAAAACAAGAGCTGGGATTGATAGAAACAAGAACAGAATTGAAGTAATAGCACGTGCTTCAATCATATCAGAAATGAAACCGGCCGTGATCCCGCCTAGGACTCCTCCAATGTCAAATATTGTTGAAAGTAACCCAGCAGTTTTGTGAGATATAGTTACACCCGCAACAGCTGCAATGAAATGAACACCAAATTAGCAATCAAGGAAAGAACATCATGAGAAAAAGTAAATTGACTTGAGTTAACATAAACACTAGTTATGTTTCTTAACATTCCAATTTCCTAGTTGCAAACCTTCAGACAGTGTGTTAGAAAGATGGAACCACTAGTATAAATTAATTGGATATGAATAACGTGCTAGATTAAAGACAATGCAATTCTATGTGATATTATATATACTTTTGCATGTATGAACAATTACCTGTGTGCCTTATGTAGAAGGGCAACCAATACAGAAAAGTGTAAGCCACAAGCTTTGAGAAAAAGAGACAGAAAGCAAATGGAGCCACTCCCGGTAACTTCCATGCCTCCAAAAACCCAATTGCAGATGAAGATTCTGAGTTATCAGACTCAATAAGCTTTGCTTCCTCCGATTCCACTTTCTGCACATTGTCTGCACTGTCTGTTTCAACACTCAATTCGATCTCCATTCCAGGATGCACAAATCCCAAGTCCTCCGGGCTCACAACAAGAAAAGAAAACACCAAAATCCCTACCAAAATGATCAAAAGTCCAGGCACCACAAATGACCAACCCCATCCAAATTCCAAAACTCCTGAAGCTACAACTGAACCAATGATATTCCCCACCGAGGTATGCGAATTCCATATCCCCATTATCAAGCCCCTCTTTGATTCCCCAAGCCAATTCCCCACAACTGCAACCACACAAGGCCACCCAATTGACTGAAATACTCCACAAACAATCTGTACACCAACAAAATATCCCAACACATGAACATCTAACCAATACCCTAACCCAAAAAGTAAGGTAAAGAGGCCACTACCCATCATCCCAAATACAAGGAACAACCTCAAATCAATCCTATCTCCAACATGACCTGCCAAATACATTCCAATTGAGTAAGAAGTAAGGAATGCGAGATCAAGCTCGCCGAGCCGGTGAGTGCCCCCGGTTCCATTAAAAGGGGGCCAACCTGTATCATTGGAACTCAAGTTGGAAACTTGAGTTGAATTGGATGGAATTGTGGGTCCAAGAACACTCTTGACAATGCTGGGAGGCTTCCTAGAGGCATGGAAGGAAGCATATGCAAGGAATGTGATAACAAGAACACAGATTTGGTGGAATAGTAGGGTTTTATGAGGGGGTTTCAGGCCTGGAAAGAGTGCCACAGCTGGTGCTAGGCTCAAACTCTTCGATTGCATTGTTATTCATGAGGATTCTAATGTACCCATAGAATATAATCTAGCACAATTGCACAAAGATCAAATCTTTCCCCCCTCTCTCTCTCTCTCTTTGTTGTTTTTTCTCTCTTTCAAAGCTGCATAGAATATTAGAATCTATGATCTGAAGAATGTAAATAATGGATCCAAGATTGGAGATTGGAATTGCATACCGAATGATTAAAAGGGTTTACTATATCCGTCACGAAGAGACGATTGTTGACATGAAATCGTAAATTTGTCCCCCCTTTTTTTTTCTTTAGGGAAAAAAGCACAATCTTAGGAGTGGTCAGAAGATAGGGCAGGTGATTTTCGTGGGAAGGAAAGTGCCATGAAAAAGCGTTGACATATGATCACAGATTTTATGGAACATGGAAACCTAAGAAACGCAGGAAACTGGTAGGATCGCAAGTCAAAAACGTTCGTGTCGGGTTGGGATCAGGCTAAGTGACTTCTCGAAAATGTCCATGGAAAATTCAAACTTCGAGAGGACAATACTGTCTTTTTATTTTCAAAATGGATTTCTTATTTTCTTTAATCTAATTTAATTTTCTAACCAAAATAAGTAGAGTCTTTTGTTTTTTGGTACATTGTCATTCAACCTTCTCCGGGCACCATGTCCTCGGGGTACGGCCTGTTTGGGCTAGCCTCTTATTGTGATAATAGGTGCACTAAGCTTCGTAACCGGAAAAAGGACGAGACTAATCTCCCAACCGAAGTTTTTTGACTTATACTATGGTCCCCAAAGATTTTTTAAGAAATTGTTTGAGACAGGGTTTGATTCATGCACCAAGTAATCCCTTGAGAGCCCCGGAAAAGAGTTTTTTTTCCCGTAAAACACGTGGTGTTTGAATATTACAACGACGCTAGAGATTATAATATCTTATATCTTTGATAAGGTATTTATGCATTACTAGATATATTTTCTTTTCTTTTTCTTTTAATGGCCAAATTACAACCAAAGTTAGCAACTTCTTCCATCCGTAATTGGTTTTGAATAGATGTTAGAAAATAATATAAATTATTGGAAAGGTATTCATTCAATATTTTAATATTTTGAGTTAAGATGGTTATTTACATAATATCATAACTTTAGTGATAATAAGTTCGATTCTCAGCATTCCTTTCTTTCGAATGAAATTAAAATAAATAAAAAGTAAAATAAAAAATATTGGGCATGTGCAATTATAACACCTCATTTCCTAATCAAGATATTAAATCCCTTTAAGGTACCTGCGAAAGACTCCAGATATCTCAATAATTATCTAGAAACTACGAAACAGTAAAGCTTTTCCTAATTCCTTTACTATTCACAATTGACAATTTAATAAAACTTACTTTAAATCCTATAGACTTTATTCAAAGAATACGAACATCTTAACTACTGTAAACTGGAAAAAACCAAATATCATAACATTTGTAAATTCAGAATATCCAAAACGTATCCAACATGTTAACCACAACACTTAGATCATCACACAACTCCAACGCACAGGAAGATATTCCAATCCTACGAATATAAACTAGTGGCATATCACACACCTGCTGATGAAACTATTCTTCAAATTGTTTTATGATACAACCCATAATTTACATAAATCAACACACCATATACTTATGTCGCAAATCACAAAAATAACAACAATAGATACGAAGCACATCCAAAGCATCCAAATGACACACGCTCCCTATTGTGTCTGTTGACCTTTTATTCAGATTCCTTTTCTTTTGAGAACCACTGCTTGATGATGAACCTGAAAATGTCCTCATAATACGGGGTGAGATTGATAAGCCCAGAAAATCAAATGTTTATAGAATGTTCTCCCATTCTCAAGCTCACTTCCTGCATAATTGGTCAGTGTATACAGAACAAACAGAGACACAAACAGTTCATGCAACTTCTTAAAAAAAATTCATTTATTTATTATCTTACAATTAATCGCACACTGTCATTACAAAATATTATTTAATAATTATGCAGTAAAATTTTAGAAACATATAATATAAGTTTTTACTTACGGACAAACATACAGTAATTTAACTACATGAATTTATTACTTTAATTTATCAAATACCACAATTCTTACATAAAACTCTTACCATACTTTAATGATACAGTTCTCACATAAGCTTTCTTTTTCTTTTGCCAACTTGATACTCTCAGATATTATTTTCAAGTATCATTGTATCCACAATATATCAATTTACTTGTTCTTTAAATTCAATTACGGTAATCCCATATACCAAAATACAGCAAAACGTATAAACGTATCAATTAACACAAACAGCAGAACGTCAGAAGACTTTACAAATATATTTAATCAAACAAAAAGCAGAATCTCAACAAAATAGATAAATGTATTTATTTAAGCATATAGCAGATAATTAATAAAAGCAGTAAACGTAATTAATTAAATCAATAGTAGAGAATGAATAAAAATCAGTAACAAAATGGATTTATACAAACAACATAACCACAGAAATAGTAAACGTAATTATTTAAACAAACAGCGTAAAATAACAGAATTAGTAAATGTGGTTTATTTAACAAACAACAGAGAGAATAACCGAAAAATGGTAAACATAATTTAATCAATAGACAACCACACCAAACAATTATCAGACAAACAGAACACAGAATGCAAATACAATCTCTACTCTTTTACTTCACGCAGTAGTCGTAGCCATTCATCAACTACCATTTATTTACCCAACAACTTAGAATATATTCCACCAGAGCCACTCATTATTTGAATGGACTCTACTTGTACGAGCATATTTTTTACTAGCCTCGTACTGATTATAATATATATGTGTGTATATATATAAATCTTCCTTTACGGATTCATATCATCATTTATCATTTGGTCATCAGCATAACGCTTCACTTGAGTACACACTCATATTATTCAATTTACAGATTCCTTAATTCTACTGACACATAATTATAGTACACACATTTCCAGCACTTTCTTTTAATAGACATAATTAATTCATCTTTAAAATCATGCAAATCATATAATTCTCATTAACGTACCAATTATCAGTACCTTACACTGCAGAATTCACATTTCAATTATATCAACAGAACACCATATTTATTTACGTTAAACGTACTCTTTAATAAGAAGGTACTAAAAAGAAGGAAGTGCGTTTGTAGAAAGGAGGCCATGATGTGGTGAAGGGTAGAAGCTAGGGAAATAGGGATAGTGACCAACCGTAAGCTAAAGGTGTCTTGTTGCACATGTTGTAGACAGGTGCCTTCTTGAAACTTGACCTATGTTTTCACAGGGGGCGGCCGAACGGGCGTTACTGGTGGAAAAGGTACTCTGGGTGTTCCTGGGGTGACGATCGGAGTTTGCCTTGGTGGGGGAGCTTCTGGCCGAGAAGGTCCGCTGGGTTTTTCTGGGATGATGAGGCGGGGTGGTGTTGTCGGCAGTAGTGGCACTGGCGTGTCTATTTGACTGGGTGGCGGTGGCTCTTGAGTGAGCCCAACTGGAGGCGATGGCTTTTGTAGTTGAGGTTCAGCAATCCCCACAAGGGTAAACATGGTAACTGCAAGGAACAAAACTAGCATGCGTAAGTAAGACATCTTTTCAGCCTTTCTAATTGTGATGAGCCACAGCACCCATAACCATATATAGTAGGCTCACTTTTATACCGTTTGTGCGACGACGCGTTTTCGTAACTTACGGTGCCGAAGAGACCAACCAACTATTTTACAAGGTCACAAAGTCAAGGTTGTTGGGTTTGTGAATTCACTTTCAATTTCTTATAATAAATGCTGTATCAATCAACGAGAATTTTCACCACAAATTTTCTTGCAATTCAATAATTAAAACTTATTTCTCTTTGCATCGTCTTAAGCTTTTTTCTTTTTCTTTTTTAACAATTTTTTTTAGAGATATTCTAATCGATTCATTGTTTTGTTATAATTCTGATTCAGGGCGGGTCCCGGAATTAGAGCTTTAAACTCATCCCAAACAAAGTGCTGCAGAGTGTTATGAACCCACATAAGGCCCATGTATCTAAAAGTCCATGACAGCTGAGCAAGAGGACAATTGAACTTACGAATAGAAGGCCCAGAATTCATATACCCACAAGCAAAACTCTATAAATAGGAGATAAAACCTATATGTATAATCTAATCTCTCTATCTAGATGTCACTGCGCACACACAATTCCTTTGGCCAACTCCGTTATCAATTGTGTACAATGATCTGTCATCTCAAGGTATTTACTTCATAGATATCTAAGAAAGGAAAACTAATCCAAGAGGAATCTAATCCAATATTGATCTACTAGCCTCCTTGTGCTAGACATCTCTGTCATCTAGACAAAACATGGAGGATCAAACATATGCTCTCATTCCTACCTGTTCAATTTTCTGACGCCAATTGAGCTACCATTATTTGGTAATTGTCTTAAGCAAAAAAAGTTTTTGCTCTTGCTCAGATAGCTTTTCCATCTTTTTATATATTTAATTTTGTTTGCTGAGAGTTGTAGTTATATATATATATATATAGGGAAAAACATTTCTCAAGCAGCTTGAGATAAGTTTATCTCCAGCTAATCCCAAAACTACGTCGTTTTGATTAATGAAGGGTGTTTATGTAATTCTAGGTGAATTAATGAAGGGTGTTATTGTAATTTTACTTATTTTTATATCAAATACATTTTACTGAAACACTCTTCATTAATTCACCTAAGATTACATAAATGCCCTTTATTAATCAAAACGACGTAGTTTTGGGGCTAGCTGGAGATAAATTTATCTCAAGCTGCTGGAGAAATGTTTACCCCATATATATATATATATATATATATATATATATATATATATATATATATATATATATATATGGGTTTGTGTTCGTCATTTAACATGACTACAAAAAGTTTCCTACACATAATATTTTATGGGGCCCGCATCTTTTGAAAAAAAAAAACTACAACATGCAACACGAATCTCTATAACATAACACAATCATTTTTCCTATAATATAACTTTTATAAAACCCTATATATATATATATATATATATATATATATATATATGGGATAAACATTTCTAGAGCAACTTTAGATAAGCTTATCTACAGCTGTCATTTTTAACTATTTTCTCCCGGAGAACATAGTTATAACATTAAAATTGCTCTTTTTTCTCTCTCTTCAGTTACTTTTCAGAACTTTTTTGCTGACGTGGAGAGAGAAAAAAAATAACTTTAACGTTATAACTATGTTCTCCCAGGAGAACAGAGTTAAAAAAGGTGCAGAAATACTTTTGCCTATATATATATATATATATATATATATATATATATATATATATATATATATATATATATATATATATATATATATATATATATTGTTATGGATAACCATATTCTATGCAATTAGGCACAATTCACCCTATATTTTTTCGAGGAGAGATATTCTTATTACAAAATTTTCTACTACCAACTTACTACCCATCTAATCACCATTGGATCAACATTTTCTCTCTCTTCAGGAGCTTTTTAACATTCTCTCTTTGATCCAATGGTGATTAGATAGGTAGTAAGTTGATAGTAGAAAATTTTGATAGTAAGAATATCCTCCCTCTATTTTTTTATCTAAAATATACTTCAACTTGTTAAATAAGAACGTATTACACTCTACAAGCATTTTAGACTTCTTTTCCATTGTTAACAATACTTATCTAGTAGAAACTTAATACGAGCCATACGAATTGAAGACGTCAGTAAATAAAAGACTCGATTGTCATTTGTCTGCATAATTATTTTGTGGTGACGAATTTCACGCTCACCTTAATCAAGTGTGCAAACCATTTAATTTTCTGCAGAAATAAAAGTAGTAATTTATTTCAAACGTCACTACTAGAAAATGCTTTTTTTTCGACGGAAAAATTCCGTCGAAAATGATAAAAATTCCGTCGAAAATGACATTTTCGACGGAATTTTCGACGAAAAAGAAGCCGTCGAATAAGTCTTCGTAGGTAATAAATTTTTCGACGGAATTAGAGATTCCGTCGAAAAAATTCAACGGAAATTATTTCCGTCGATTTTTTTCGACGGAATAATTTCTGTGGAAAATTTCGACGGAAAAATAAGTCCGTCGAATTTTTTCGACGGAAAATGAATGAAATTCCGTCAAAAAATCTTGTATTAATTTTCGACGGAAAACAATTTCTGTTGAAAATTTTCGACGGAAAATGAATGTAATTCCGTCGAAAAATCTTTTAATATTTTTCGACGGAAAATAAATTCTGTCGAAATTTTTCGACGGAAAATGAATGAAATTCCGTCGAAAAATCTTGTATTAATTTTCGATGGAAAACAAATCCCGTCAAAAAAATTCGACAGAAAATGAATAAAATTCCGTCAAAAAATCTTTTAATAATTTTCGACGGAAAACAAATTCCGTCGAAAATTTTCGTCATAAATTCTTTGAATATTTTTATCTCTACAAAATTAATATCAATTTATATTTCACACCCGATAAAAAAATATATGAAAGTAACATATCATAATTATATGATTTTAATATATTATATGTTAAAAATCCCTGTCATATACTAATCAAAATATACTTATATATATAAATGTCCAACACATATACTAATCAATAGGGACATACATATACAAAAGTCCCTATCATATACTAATCAAAAGAGTACTATGTCTAAAAATGTCCAAGACATATGCTAATCAAAAGGGACATACATATACAAAAGTCCCCTGTCATATACAAATCAAAAGAGTCCTATATGTATAAATGTCCGAGATATATACTAATCAAACAGGAACATATAGGGGTGTTAACGGGCCGAGCCGAGCCGAGCTTTGATCTTAATGGGCCAAGCCTGTATTTAAACGTGTCCGACTGGCCTTAGCCTGTTTCCTGTCACGAATATAATATTGGCCTGTGGCCTGGTTTATTTACAAAAAATAAAAGTCTGTCTTAGCCTGTTAGCAAGTTAAAAAATAAAAATAAAATAACAGAATTCCACAAAAAATAAATTTCCAGATAGAAACCTTAGCTTCCAATTTGCAGCAATAATTTATAAAGTCTACAATAAAAAAAAATTTAAAGTGAGAGAAGGTAGATAACAGGTTATATTATCTTAGCCCATTATAAAAAAAGTGCAAATAAAAAAAAATAAAAAAATAAATTGACACAAACAAGCAGTGCACAGTGGAAAGAATATAATATATAACATGTGTGAAGGAGGATGAAGGATAACATAGAACAGCACTAATAATTCCATAAATATACATAAATTCAATATATATCCAAATAACATAATATATAATAAAATCATTCAAAAAGTTTGTTAAACCAATAAAATGGGGTGAAATAAATTGATGAAAGAGAGAGTTATTATAAGTAGTATAAAAAATATAAATAAATATTTATATACTAGGTTAGCCTGGGAGGCTCTAAGGCCGAGCTTCTGAATTAGAACCTGAGGCCTTTTTATTAAACGAGCTTTTATACACGTCCAAGCCTGGTTCCAACACGAGCTTTTATTAAACGAGCTCAGGCCTTTACGAGCCGAGCCAAAGGCCCCTGAAAGGCCCCTGGCTCGTTTACCACCCCTAGGAACATACATATACAAAAGTCCCTGTCATATACTAATCAAAATAGTCTATGTGCAATAGTCCCGGTCATATACATCCAACAAAGATACAAAAGTCATGTATGCGGATGAACTGTGCTGCCTATAAGGTAGTTTGTTCTAAGTAATGTGTACATAATATGCCTTCAGTATATAGATATTTCAGAGTAAAAAAAATAAGGATTTGACAGTAATTCAGTAATAAAGGTTATTATTTTTAATGAATTATTAACAATCCATGTTCAGACACACTTTTACTGATTTTTATATTTTTATAGGTTAAGAGGTGAAGATTTGAAAAAAAAGAAGGGAAGACCGCGCGAGAGACCGAACAAGGCGCCACAGGATCGCACCACTATTGAATTCAAAATTTGAATTCAAATCTGATTTAATTTAATATTTCCGTTATACGTTTCTGTAATAAAGTGTAATTTAATTCTTTCGTTACGTAATAAGTGTAATTTAATTCTAACGTTATCAGAGGGATATTTTCGTAATTTGCACGGAAACCCTAATTGGCAGCTATTTTAGGAGGTCCCCTCCACACATTCAGCAGATGCTACACTGGATTCCTCACATTCAATCTTCATAGGAAAGCCACACGATTGAGAATCCCATTCCAAAGAGAAAAAGTCTGGTGTTCAGAGGAGAATCCGGAGTTCTTCATGATCTTCATATAACCAGCATTACAATAAGTAAGATACATCACACAACTAAGCAAAGCTGACGCTTGAATACACACTCTAACAGCGAAGAATTCACAAGGTATGGATATCCACCACTCAAGCACGCACACGTCATATATATATATTGAGCTAAAAACACATCAGTGGCATGAGAACTTAAGTTTCAACTTAATTCAGACTCCCAATGTATTTGTACTTTGTAGCACAGAGTGTTAAATTCTGTCTATTAAGGACTAAGATTGTAAAAGTAACAAGCAGTTAGCACAGGAGCCCAACAAGAATGAAATCAACTGTCCTCATCTCCTGTTAAAACGCAAAATAATAAATCTTCACCAAGGTTTAAATGCAAAAGCTTTGGATCAGTATTAATTCAATCCCAAACTTCAATCAACCCACATGCCTCCAAAATGATAGCAGAATTATAGTTTCAAAGGCAGAAGTAGATTAACTTTTTAAGCACAATTTGCACAATATTTATGACAACTCACAAGGAGACCAAGGCTAGATCAGTCATGACTATGAATTGAAGAGGGGCACTTAGCTAAATTTGTGAGGCTACCAGCATAGGAAATTAATCGAGCACCAACAACTTCACCAATTAAAGATGCCAAATTTGGCGTAATATCATTCATTTTTGCAACCAGGTAATCATACAGCTTCCTCCTGTACTCAAATAGGTCCATTACCCTCTGTGCAAATTGCTGAACATTAATCAAGTCCACTGGAGACAAATCCTGTCCTGAAAAAAAAAAATTAAGAGAAGAGGAGATTTAGAAAAAGAATGAGACAAAGGTTAAATGCAACACAGTATGAGAATTCTACCCATGGAGGCCTTGGCAGCTTCCACAATCTCTTTTGCTTTATCTTCGTCTCCAACAACTTCAGTTAAGTCTGAAATATTGTCTTCAGACAACTTTGATTTATCCTCAATAAATTTTGAAACTTTGGCATACAGATAATTATCATTTACAATCTTCACCAGTTCAGGAAAATGCCATGAATACCATTCTCTGCACAAAATTGATGAACCAGCGGAATAATGAATCCTTCAAGTTTATAAATTTTCTAAAAGGAAATAAACTATATCAAATATGAAAATTCTAGATTTAATTGAGTATTCAGTGATGAACACATAGTACCTGACTCTCATGGAGAACGAATTGATATCCTTATCAAGTGTATCAAGAAGGAAGATTGCTTGAATGACCATATTGTCAACTCGATTAACATTAAATTTCACCTTTGCTCTGCTATAACTATGCGCCAGACCAAGTTGTCCCTTAATCAAATCTCCTGACTATAGAATTCAAGTGAGGAAAAATAAACAAACAATGATAAACATGCATTTCTGAATGGGAAACATGCAAGCAGAAACACAAAAAAGAGGCCTGAGTAAATGCTAACCTTGAGATCACTGACAAACCTATCAAAATGGAACCGCACACCACGAAGTAATTCATTCACAAACTCATTACTTTGGCAAGGAATTTTAGACACTTCAGATATTTGCGAACCAATCTTAGGATCTGATACACCTAAACTGAACTTCGACTTCTTACCATCCTTCACTTTAGGTAGAGAGTGAAAACCAACATTGCTACAGAGAAGTATATAAGCTTTTCTCGAACACACAGATATCAATAGTTGCAAAGCTAGAGAGTGAAAACTGAGTTGAGAGGTTAAGGTTGGTTACCTTCGGAGACGGCGTTGCACTGTTTGAGAGCATCGAGAGCAGAGGTAAAAGGATTGAAAGAGCGAAGCTTGACGACCTTCCCAAACCTGTTCAAATCCGTAACGGATTTCCGAACCTCTTGGGTGTTCTGACCGATTTCGTCGACGCCATGAGCCTCGAACAGGGCATAGCCAGAGGCAGATTCACAGAGTAAGAACAACGCCATTGACACGGCTGAATGCAAAACCCTAGGACTCAGAGACAGCCAGGTTATTTAAATTATATTTTGAAACTGAAGCCTTCAGATGAAAATTTTCTCAATATTCATACTATACAGAGGGGATTATTTAAATTATTTATTTTTGATTTTTTTTTTGGAATTATTTTCGACGGAATTCCCTTTCCGTGGAAAATCTTCGACGGAATCATTTTTCCGTCGAAGATCTCATAAAAATTAATTTCTTTTTGATTTTTTTTTTTGAATTATTTTCGACGGAATTCCCTTTCCGTGGAAAATCTTCGACGGAATCATTTTCCGTCGAAGATTTTATAAAAATTAATTTCTTTTTGATTTTTTTTTTTTTGAATTGTTTTCGACGGAATAACCTTTCCGTGGAAAATCTTCGACGGAATCATTTTTCCGTCGAAGATTTCATAAAAATTAATTTCTTTTTGATTTTTTTTTGGAATTATTTTCGACGGAATTCCATTTCCGTGGAAAATCTTCGACGGAATCGTTTTTCCGTCGAAGATTTCATAAAAATTAATTTCTTTTTGATTTTTTTTTGAATTGTTTTCGACGGAATCATTTTTCCGTCGAAGATTTCATAAAAATTAATTTCTTTTTAATTTTATTTTTTTGAATTGTTTTCGACGGAATTACATTTCCGTGGAAAATCTTCGACGGAATCATTATTCCGTCGAAGATTTCATAAAAATTATTTTTTTTTGATTTTTTTTTTTGGAATTATTTTCGACGGAATTCCATTTCCGTGGAAAATCTTCGACGGAATCGTTTTTCCGTCGAAGATTTCATAAAAATAAATTTCTGTTTGATTTTTTTTAATTGTTTTCGACGGAATAATTTTTCCGTCGAAGATTTCATAAAAATTAATTTCTTTTTTATTTTATTTTTTGAATTGTTTTCGACGGAATTACATTTCCGTGGAAAATCTTCGACGGAATCATTTTTCCGTCGAAGATTTCATAAAAATTAATTTCTTTTTGATTTTTTTTTTGGAATTATTTTTGACGGAATTCCATTTCCGTGGAAAATCTTCGACGGAATCATTTTTCCGTCGAAGATTTTATAAAAATTAATTTCTTTTTGATTTTTTTTTTGGAATTGTTTTCGACAGAATAACCTTTCCGTGGAAAATCTTCGACGAAATCATTTTTCCGTCGAAGATTTCATAAAAATTAATTTCTTTTTTATTTTTTATTTTTTGAATTGCTTTCGACGGAATTCCATTTCCGTGGAAAATCTTCGACGGAATCATTTTCCGTCGAAGATTTTATAAAAATTAATTTCTTTTTTATTTTTTATTTTGGAATTGTTTTCGACGGAATAACCTTTCCGTGGAAAATCTTCGACGGAATCATTTTTCCGTCGAAGATTTCATAAAAATTAATTTCTTTTTTATTTTTTATTTTTTGAATTGTTTTTGACGGAATTCCATTTCCGTGGAAAATCTTCGACGAAATCATTTTCCGTCGAAGATTTCATAAAAATTAATTTCTTTTTAATTTTTTTTTTTGGAATTGTTTTCGACGGAATAACCTTTCCGTGGAAAATCTTCGACGGAATCATTTTTCCGTCGAAGATTTCATAAAAATTAATTTCTTTTTTATTTTTTATTTTTTGAATTGTTTTCGACGGAATTCCATTTCCGTGGAAAATCTTCGACGGAATCATTTTCCGTCGAAGATTTTATAAAAATTAATTTCTTTTTGATCTTTTTTTTGGAATTATTTTCGACGGAATTCCCTTTCCGTGGAAAATCTTCGACGGAATCGTTTTTCCGTCGAAGATTTCATAAAAATTAATTTCTTTTTGATTTTTTTTTTTGAATTGTTTTCGAAGGAATCATTTTTCCGTCGAAGATTTCATAAAAATTAATTTCTTTTTTATTTTATTTTTTTGAATTGTTTTCGACGGAATTACATTTCCGTGGAAAATCTTCGACGAAATCATTTTTCCGTCGAAGATTTGATAAAAATTAATTTCTTTTTGATTTTTTTTTTTGTAATTATTTTCGACGGAATTCCATTTCCGTGGAAAATCTTCGACGGAATCATTTTTCCGTCGAAGATCTCATAAAAATTAATTTCTTTTTGATTTTTTTTTTTGGAATTATTTTCGACGGAATTACATTTCCGTGGAAAATCTTCGACGGAATCATTTTTCCGTCGAAGATTTCATAAAAATTAATTTCTTTTTGATTTTTTTTTTGAATTGTTTTCGACGGAATTACATTTCCGTGGAAAATCTTCGACGGAATCATTTTTCCGTCGAAGATTTCATAAAAATTAATTTCTTTTTGATTTATTTTTTGTAATTGTTTTCGACGGAATTTCTTTTCCGTGGAAAATCTTCGACGGAATCATTTTTCTGTCGAAAAATTCATAAATTAATTTCTTTTTGATTATTTTTTTTTAGATTGTTTTCGACGGAATAATTTTTCTGTGGAAAATCTTTGACGGAATTCCTTTTCCGTGGAAAATCTTCGACGGAATCACAATTCCGTCGAAATATCATTAAATTAATTTCATTTTGATTTATTGTTTTCAATTTATTTTCGACGGAATTCTTTTTCCGTAGAAAATCTTCGACGGAATCACAATTCCGTCGAATATTTTTTACGGAACTTAATTTCCGTCAAAAATTATCGACGAAATACATTTTCCGTTGAAATTTCCGTCTTTAATTTGGACGGAATATTTTCCGTCGAAAATTTCCGTCGAAAATTTCCACTTTTCTAGTAGTGCGTGATTTTTTTTTCCATGATTAAATAGTATACATGCTATCATGGCTTAAACTTTGTGTAATAACAATACCGAATTACAGATGTTTTGACCCATCAAAATATAATAAAACATAATGATGCAGGAAAAGATGAAGTTCATTCCAAAAAAAAAGAAAAAGAAAAGATGAAGCTGCGACTTTTATTTATTAAGAAGGCGTACTTAAAAGAAGGAAGTGCGTTTTTAGAAAGGAAGCCATGATGTGGTGAGGGGTAAAAGGTAGGGAAATAGGTACAGTGACCAATCATAAGCTTAAGGTGTCTTGTTGCACATGTTGTAGACATGTGCCTTCTTGAAACTTGACCTATGTATGCACAGCGGGCGGCCGAACGGGCTTTCTGAAAGGGACGCGAACCCTAACTATGGAATCCAACCGAATCAGAGAGAAACATAGAGAAAAGGAAACTGAGTTTTCATATATTTTCTGAATGAATCATAACATTTCTAACAGTGTTGTTTAAATCCCCACACAATACAGCCACGTCACTGACTAACAAACACACTCCAGCCACGCCTCCCCTAACAAACTCAACAACTTACATGTATAAGCTAACAACCCAACACACACCACTAACGGACACATTAACACTTAACACTTGCTATTACATATTCACCCTTGGGCCTTTTATAATTCCAGCCTTAGCTCTTGCTAATGAAATCCTTGGCCCATGATGGTGCTCCAGCCATCCTCTTTTGCTTGGGCCTATCAATGCCCCTTCCTTCAAAGAGAACCTTGTCCTCAAGGTTCATATGTGGTAGACTAAAATCAGGATAATGCAATTGCAAATCAGATTCATTCTCCCATGTAGCATCTTCTGGAAGGGAATTTGACCACTGAATTAACCACTGCCTTTGAGTTCCCTCTAAGTCTTGAACTGTTCGAGACATCAAGGCTGTCAAGGGATATTGGATAGGAAGGTTCTCCTTACTTTCTTCTGGCAAGGGTAAGGCAACAGCCGCTGCATTCCCACGAAACAACTTCAAAACTGATATGTGGAAGGAAGGATGAATTCGACATCCTGCAGGAAGCTCAACTTGATATGCTACAGGACTTAATACTCGGGTGATGGGAAAAGGACCAAAATACCTTTTGGCAAGCTTCTGATTCTTCCTGTGAGCTACAGTTATCTGCCTATAGGGTTGCAGCTTCACTAATACCATATCTCCCACCGAAAATGAAGCATCCTTCCTATGCTTGTCTGCCTGAATTTTCATTCTGTTCTGTGAGTTTTTCAAGTGATCCTTTAATCGATGCAAAACTTCATCTCTATGAGTTAGTGTGACATCCACGGCTTCCACTCTTACAGAACCTTGGAGATAAGGAGGAATCATCAATGGGACCTTGTCATACAAGGCTTGGAATGGAGTCATCCCAATGGAGGAGTGGTGAGCAGTATTGTAGTGATATTCTGCCCAACCTAAGAACTCAGCCCACCTATGGTTCTCATCATGACAGAATGCTCTTATGTATTGCTCCAAATACCGATTTGTTACTTCTGACTGTCCATCAGATTGGGGATGGTATGATGTACTTGTCCGAAGAGTAGTCCCACTGCATTTAAACATATGGGTCCAGAATTTGCTCAAAAAAACCGAGTCACGATCTGATACTATAGTTCTAGGAAAACCGTGCAACTTGACTATCATATCACAAAATAATACTGCCACCCTTGCTGCAGTATAAGGATTGGTTAGTGCTCCAAAATGAGCATATTTTGTTAATCTATCCACAACTACTAGAATAACATTGTATCCTTTAGAGATAGGTAATCCAGTAATAAAATCCATGCATAAATCTTCAAAGACCCCCTCCGGTATTGGTAAAGGTTGTAGCAACCCCATAGGTGGAGCAGTGACTGTTTTAATCACTTGACAAGTAGTACATTGTTTGACAAACTCAGTAACATCTTTTCTTATACCAAACCAGTAAAAAGAGGCAGATAATCTCAGAAGGGTTCTTGTGATACCTGCATGCCCTCCCAATGGAGTAGAATGTGCTTCTTGTATGACCCTCTTCCTTAGGACAGAATTAGGCCCCAATAAGAAACGATTCCTATGGTATAATATACCATCCCTCTCCATCACATCAGTTTCCAACAACTCATTAGCATTCAACTTAGAACGGATTCTGATCAAGTCAGGGTCAGATTGATTTTCAGCCTTAATCTCATCAACCAATTGGAATGTAGGTTCAGAAATTAAGGAGAAAATTGTACCAGTTTGCTCCTCCTCATGGCACCTGGATAAAGAGTCAGCTACTATGTTAGCAGAACCTGGCTTATATTCGATTGAAAAGTCATACCCCATCAACTTACAAGCATATTTTTGTTGCTCTACAGTTTGTACAGTTTGGGATAACAACTCCTTCAAGCTTCGATGATCTGTACGAATAATAAATTTTGACCCCAACAAGTAATGTCTCCATTTCTTGACTGCCTCTGTCACCGCAAACAACTCCCGAACATAAGTAGAAGCAACCTTCATTCTAGGACCCAATTTCTTGCTAAAATAAGCAATAGGATGGTTGTTCTGTTGAAGCACTGCTCCTATACCAACCGAAGAAGCATCTGTCTCCACGATGAAGGGTTTAGAGAAATCAGGCAAGACTAATACTGGTGTTGTAGACATAGCTCTTTTTAACTCCCCAAATGCTGTCTCAGCTGCAGCACTCCATGTAAAGGAGTTTTCTCTCAGCATATCAGTCAAAGGAGCAGCTAAGGAAGCATACTGCCGAACAAACCTCCTATAATATCCAGTAAGTCCAATAAACCCCCTTAACTGCTTAACAGTCTTCGGATGAGGCCACTGTAACATGGCAGAAATTTTGTTTGGGTCCACCTTCACTCCCTCTCGAGACACCAGGTGACCAAGGTAGTCGATTTCTATCATTGCAAAACTACACTTACACAGCTTCAATTTAAACTGATTATCCTGCAAACAGTTCAGGGCAATAGCAAGATGCTTATGATGATCTCCCATTGATTCACTATATATTAGTATATCATCAAAGAAAACAATAATGAACTTTCGAAGGAAAGGCTTAAACATGTTGTTCATGGCAGCTTGGAAAGTGGAGGGAGCATTAGTTAAGCCAAAAGACATTACTAAAAACTCATAGTGCCCTTCATGAGCTCTAAAAGCAGTTTTAGGAGTATCGTCAGGCACCAATAAGATTTGATGGTAACCACTCCGCAGATCAAGTTTAGAAAAAAATTGTGCTCCCTCAAGTTCATCTAACAGCTCATCTATGGTAGGTATTGGGAACCGGTCCCTAATTGTGATGCTATTCAGGGCCCTATAATCGATACACATCCTCCAAGTATTATCATGCTTCTTCACCAATAATACAAGGGAGGAAAATGGACTCTTACTTTCCTTGATGAAACCCAAAGCCAACAAATCAGAGACCTGTTTTTCAATCTCCTCTTTTTGATGATGGGCATACCTGTATGGCCGAACATTGATTGGTTTGGCTCCTTCAGTTAGATGGATGGCATGATCATAGTTTCTAGGAGGTGGTAAACCCTTTGGTACTTGAAAGACTGATTGGAACTGCAACAAAAGATCCCATATAGTCACTGGAACTTTTGATTGCAATTCCAGTAATTCAGGAAGCACATCCTGCACTTGATTCCCATCCATATGCAAGCAATTCGGTTCAGTATGACCCATTGCCCTGCCAAATCCTTCTCCTTGTAGAACTACCCTGCCAGTGTTTGTCACAAACTCCATGGACATATCTGCATAATCATGTAGAACTCTTCCCAATTTACTCAACCAAGTTATGCCAAGGATAACCCCCAGTCTATTTAATTCAATCACCCACAAATCCACTGAAAAAGCAAATCCCTGAATATTCAGTGGTACCCCCAAACATTTCCTACCACAAATTAGGAATTCTCCATTCCCCAAGAATACTCGCATTTTAGGAACTCGGACAGTAGATAATCCAACCAAATTCACCAGATGTTTTTGAATGAAATTATGGGAGCTACCGGAATCAACAAGAATAGAAACTAACCTCCCCTTGAACTCCACCTGAAACTGGATTGCTCTAGGATTACTATCACCTTCCAAGGAATGCAATGCAGCCTCATTATTTGCTGGAGATTCCTCTATGACCAAGGGTGGCTGCCATACAATCTGCTCATCCCCTTCGCCTGGTACCTCCTCCGAAGCACCCAACATCAATAAGAGCTTACCCTTGCACCTATGCCGAGAATTCCACTTCTCATCACATGTATAACAAAGTCCCATGTCCCGTTTTTTTTGTAACTCTTCATGAGACAGTTTCCTATAAGGCACCGTCGATGGTAAAGAAGGTACTATTGGTTTTGGAGCTGGAACAATTGTATTCAGAGGTTGAGGTTGCTCCACCGTATAAGAATTCTTAGTGAACAATCTCTTGGTGTTTGGAGCAGAAAAAGATGAGCGCAACTCCACAAAATGAGCATCATAGGTGATAGCCAATTGCATGGCTTGATGGAGTGATGTGGGGGTATGTAGTTGAATAGCTCTCCGCAGGCCAGGAAGTAATCCAGAAACAAAAAAACACATCAATACCTCGTCAGAAAAATCAGTAACCTGGTTAATCAAGGCCTCAAAATTTCTGATATAGTCACTGAGTGTTCCATCTTGCATCAACTTTGAGAGTACGCCCCGTAAATCCTGATAAGATGTACCACCAAATCTGTGTCGAACCGCCATCTTCAATTCCTCCCAAGACTTGAGAGAACCCCCATTGAACAGCCACTGGAACCAGGGGCCTGCTAACCCTTCCATCTTCATACCCGCCAAGCGAACCTTGAGATTATCAGGTACTTGCTGCAACACAAAATACATCTCAGTACGAAAAATCCAACTATTTGGATCCGTACCGTTGAAAATCGGAAGTTCCATGCGAATAGACTTCATTAACATTCGCGGATCATTCGGATCTAAACGACTATGGTGAACGCCCATCGTATCAGAGTGAGACGAAGACTGCGTACCATGGAAGGGACCCGTGTCGGCATGAGTAGCATTATTACCCACAACCACGACATGGATCTGCTGCAGTTGAGTGTTGAAGCTTGTGAACTGATTCTGATGGTCAATGAAGCGTTGTTCGAAGCGAGTTTGCAAATCCTCGAAACTCCGATCAATACGGACTTGAAACGCGTTGAATTCCTCCGCCAAATCCTGAACACGCATCTTGAAAAGCTTAAGAAACGATGAAAGCACCAATGAAAGGGACGCGAACCCTAACTATGGAACCCAACCGAATCAGAGAGAAACAGAGAGAAAAGGAAACTGAATTTTCATATATTTTCTGAATGAATCATAACATTTCTAACAGTGTTGTTTAAATCCCCACACAATACAGCCACGTCACTGACTAAAAAACACACTCCAGCCACGCCTCCCCTAACAAACTCAACAACTTACACGTATAAGCTAACAACCCAACACACACCACTAACAGACACATTAACACTTAACGCTTGCTATTACATATTCACCCTTGGGCCTTTTATAATTCCAGCCTTAGCTCTTGCTAATGAAATCCTTGGCCCATTATGGTGCTCCATCCATCCTCTTTTGCTTGGGCCTATCACTTTCCTAGTGGAAAAGGTACATGGGGTTTTCCAGGGGTGCCGATCGGGGGTACTATTGGTGCTCTGGGTTCTTCTGGGATGATGAGGCGGGGTGGTGTTGTCGGCAGTAGTGGCACTGGCGTGTCTATTTGACTGGGTGGCGGTGGCTCTTGAGTGAGTCTACCTTGAGGCAATGGCTTTTGTAGTTGAGGCTCAGCAAGCCCCACAAGGGTGAACATGGTAACTGCAAGGAAACAAACTAGCATAGGTAAGTAAGACATCTTTCGAACCTTTTTAATTTTGATGAGGCACAGCACTGATAACATATACACGCATTTTTATACTGTTTGTATGATGACACTTAATGTTTCGTGACTTATGGTGCGGCAGAGACCAACTGTTTACAAAGTCAAAAAAGGAAAGGCTGTTGGGTTTGTGAATTCACTCTCTGTTTCCCGTCATTAATGCTATATGAGCAAAAACTTAAGACTATGAAAAGGAAATAATTTATAATTATTGAATTGCATTTAAATTTGTGGAGAAAGAAAATTCTGGGTAGTTGATATAGCATTAATGATAGGAAAGTGTAACGCCCGGCCACTTGTAAGCATCAACGGCTATCCCCACACACTAACACAAGACTTTCTAGTGTGCTTTTTCCTCACTCGCACACTTCCTGGGAAAACTTCCCAGGAGGTCACTCATCCTAGAATTGCTCTAAGTCAACCACGCTTAACTATGGAGTTCTTCCGTTCCGGGCTACCGAAAAGTAGATGCATCTTGTTAGTATAGGCAGTACCAATTAATTCTTATAAGCTATCCTCAATTGTACCGTCCCATACCGACACAGTCTCTGGAATCCTCTCTTTCCGGTGTTATTCGATTCATTCATGTACCCCCGCCGCTGGAAGCCTGCCAGGAGCCCCTCCTTGTCTGAGCCCTTGCGCACCATGCCTTTGCATACCGGCGATCACTCCCCGCCCTCGTCAGCGCTCTGGATGTTACAGAAACTGAATGGGAATTTACAAACCGTTACCTTTCCTTTCACACCTTGTGAACTTGGACGAGAGTTAGTTTTAGGAAAGAAAGAAAAGGAAGATGAGAGTTTTATTAATCTCTTTGTTTGTTTGTGAGTTTAAGAATGTAAGGGGAAAGAATTGGAAAATTTCATAAAATTCTCCAAAACCTTTCTTGTTCTTAAAATTAAAATTCTCCATTTTGGGGTTTTAGCTCTCAAATAAGGGGAGGGAACACACTCCATTTTCCCTTGCCTTCCTCTCCTCCCTTCCCTTTGGATCACCTCACTTTCCCTCCCTTCCAAACTCCCAAACAAAGCTTTATAATTTATTATGGTTATTCACTATCCCTATTTCAGTGTTTCCCTATAACATGACCTCCTTTCTATAAATGCACTTATGTCTTTTTACCTCTTTATTAAATAAGAGCTACAACTTCATCTTTTCCTTCTTTAAGTAATTAGTGTTTTATATTTTAAAAGGTAATAGCATCTGTAATTTGCTATTGTTATTATACAAAGTTTAATGGGTGAAATTATGTATTAGTTTAATGGTTAGTGTAATAAGTTTTCTTAAAGAGTTAGTGGGCGTGACAAGTGACTATTGGGCTTCCTCCTTCAATACTAAGCCTAAGCCCATTGAGGGATTTCTTAAAAACCCTAAACCTTAAATCCTAGATCTCACCGCCTTTGTATATTCATTAGTTGTAGGTGGAGGCTAGGTTTGAGAGAAAAATTATTTGAGAAATTTGTGAGCAAAACTTTAAGCTTTGTATTTGAGAGATCTATAGAGAGAGTTTGAGAGAAACATCTCTAGGGTAGTTTGATTATCACCATTGTTGGAGAGGTTGTGTTAACCACTACATTGGTGAATTTTGATTCTTTGTATCCATTATTTTCATAGTGGTCGTTTGATCTGGACCAGGTCCTGTGGGTTTTTACTTCTTCATTGGAGAAAATTTTCCCACGTTAAAACTATTTGTGTTCTCCTTCTCTCTCTCTCGTGTTTGTGTTTTTCATTTTGCCGCTACACTGTACGACCTGGTGAAGTTCAGGTCAAGGTAAGATTGCAAAGATCCGAGATCTATGATCTTATTGATTGACTTCCGCGAAAAGACTGCTAAGTCGAACTTGAGGGAACCGAGTTCCCAACAGTGATAACCACCTTTGCGTAAAGAGAGGTTAGAAAAGAAACTTGCAAACATATATATGCTGGAAGTGTCATTTTTATTTTCTGGATTTTTGTCTTTCATGCTTTTATTTTTTCATTTTTTTAGGATGATAAAAAAATGGGTGTTCATACTCACAATTTTTTAGGACATAGTATGTTGCACCGATATCGATACAAGACACGAGATACATCACGAGATATGACACGACACACGATACTTCGACACGTCAATATTAAAAAGTGCAAGATTTTGACACGATAGGACACATTTTGATATTAAATAATTCTTTTAAGGGATATGTTATTCTGCCTACTTTTATTTTGTCTTCCTCTCTCAACACCGTTTGATTACAATCTCATCTAATGGTGAAGATTTATGATACAAAATAAACTCTTTTACCTTTTTATCTCTTCCACTGCCTCTGACTCTTTCTCTCTCCTTCCCTTTCTCTTTCTTCAATGGTGCTTCAACATAAAAAAAAGGTTCATTTTTTTTTCAATTCATCCAACCCAGCCATTGTTATGAATATTTATATAAAAAATTGAAATGGGGTGTCAAGAAGAAATAAAACCAGATGCCCTATATTATGAAACTAGGTAGGCCTGTTGTTTGGCGTAACATAGAGAGAACATAAATCATTTTCCCACTTCAAGGGAAAAAAAGATAAGAAGAACGAGATAAGTAGATTCGTTTCAAATTTCAACAACAAAGTAGAAATTTTACGGTAATCGTGGATTAATTCAAATGAAGGGTTCTTCGTGGTTTTCATTTTTTTGTAATTTTGTGGTTTCTGTCGTGTTCAATTATATCAGATTCAAGAAATTTTGAAAATTATACTCATCCAGCAGAACTATCATGCCATTAATCATTACATGATTTAGATTCAAATATAAATTGAGGTTGTAAATTATGCAAATCGATATAGAGAAGGGGGAGGAAAGAGAAAAAGCGTGGGAGACAATGAAAAGAAAGAAGGGGAAAATGGTTTATTTTATTCTGCAAATCTCCATCGTTGGATGAGATTGTAATCTAATGGTGTTGAAAGGGGTATACAAAGGTAGACAAAATAAGAGTAGGCAGAATAACATATCCCTACTTTTAATTTATGTAGTGTATATTATATTTAGTATTCAATAATTTAACAAGAAAATGAAGCTAAACTTATAATACCCATCGATTTTGCAAAGAAACATAAAATATCTCAAATATTTGTATTAAACTCAATAAAATGTTAATCATAATCCAACGAATATAATAGTTGAAACTAAAAAATGCAACGCAATGTTCGAACTCCTTTTTTGAGTCTCTGCAATGCGTGTTGGAGTGTTGAGGAGTGTCTAAGTGTCGTGGAGTGTCGGAAAGTGTTAGACACAACACGTCAGGATTTTTGAGGTGTCGGTGCATCATAATCGGACATAAATAAAAACTATAAAACGATATGGCAAGCAGGAGAGGGGAACTTCTACTACAATCAACCACTGTGAGTTATGTAACTATGACTTTTGATTATTAAAGAATAATGTGTTTAACTTTAGATAATTTTTTACTTTTAAGTATTTATGTGTGCAATATAAATTACTGATTTCATAGACATTATCTTTAGTTTAGCGATTATCTTACTATTTTGTTATTAACATTTTGTAATTGACCGCCTTGTCCCATGTGCCTTTTCCTATAATATTTAACTTAAAGCATGTTAATTTTAGGTTTGGAGTTTGATTCAACTTGTTCATCCTTTTAAATGATACAACTTATATCCTTTTACTCTCACAAAGAGGTGGGACTCACACCTTCATTTCTTTTGTCAATTCTCTCTCCTCCTTTATCTATCTCTTTCTCTCTCTTAAAATGACATAACTTTACATCCTTTAAAATGACACACATTTTTCCCTTCAACTTTTTTATATTGTTTTTGCACTTATTATGTTGCAATTATGGTTTGGTCATTTGCTATGTGTTAGTGATAGAAATACTAGCTATATTACATTGAGTATTTAAAAGCCGTTCGTCCCGTAAATTGATTATTGAGTTTTCATGGTAATTTCCTTCCATTTCTTAAGGACAACATTTTGTAATTTGATGGCTTACTTTGTGAGATAATTGGAGCTACATATAATTTGCTAAAGGAACTTGGAGATGAAATTTGGCGCTCCGGACCCACAAGGAATTGGGTGGGGTGGAGGAAAGAGAGTGAAAAAGAGATTGAGAAGAGAGGAGAGAGGACACAGAGAGAAAAAAATCCACATGTCACTTCCTTAATGGGAGGATCATCATAATCTTGGATCATGTTAAATTTTTTGATGTTAGTATGACTCCGATTTTGCATCAAGATGATGATTTATGTCCTCCTTGGCGCAGATTAAGCCAAAGGGGATTATGCTAAAGGGGGTAGGGTATTATTACGGGCTTTAGATTACTTTGTAATTTTATTTTGTTTAGTAGTTTGGGTTTATACTTATTAATAGCGGTTGAGCCTTATGCTTTGTTTGGGAGTTGATTTTAGGAGAGAAAGGAAAGGAAATTGAGGGTTTTTGAAAGCCCTTCCTTTGTTTGCAAATTTAAAAAAATGAGGGGAAGGAATTGAAATTTTTTACTAAACCCTCCAAAATCTCCATTCTTCTTGAAATTAAAGTTCCCCCAAATTGGGGGGTTTGAAGGGGAAAATATTAAAAAATACTTATCTACCCTTAGCATTAAAATGGGAAAACTACAAAAATATGAATCATTTTTAAATATGACATTATTAGAAAAATCTCAAATACCGACAGAATTTATCGACGAAAAATATTTCGTCAAAAATAGTGATAAAATTTTTGACGAAAATCATATACGTCAAAAAATTTCCGTCAAAACTAAAGACGAAACCAGATTTTGCCATAATCAGTGACATGAATTATTTACCAAAAAAAATTCAGTCAAAATTATTGGTAGAATCTAAATTCCGTCAAAACTTTCAACGAAAATATTTTCATCCAAAATTTTAAAGAAACACATTTCCATCGAAAAGTTTCTAAGTAAAACAATTATGTCAAACTTTTTACGGAAAACTTTTTCATCAAAATTTTCCGCAAAAATATTCAACAACAAATATTTCCTTCAAAATAGTGACTAAAAACATTTATGTAAAAAAATTTGAAGGAAATTTCTTTTTGTCAAAATTCTTTACGGAAAAAAAGTTCATCAAAACTCTTTACATAATTTAAATTTTGTTGAAATTTTTCGATAGAAACATTTTCGTTAAACTTTTTGACAAAAAAAAAAATTTCTATCAAAATTTTTAACGAAACACATTTCAATCGAAAATTTTTGACCAAAAAAATTTCCATCAAATTTTTTGATAAAACACATTTCCATCAAAATTTTCAACAGAACACATTTCTGTCAAAAAATTCTGACAGCAAATATTTCCGTAATAGATTTTGATGAATAATATTTCGATGAAAAATTTTGACGGAAATCTTTTTTTGTAAAAATTCTTTACATAATCTAAATTTCGTCGAAAGTTTCGAATGAAACGTTTCCCTCAAAAATTTTGACAAAACAATTTCCGTCGAAGTTTTGTGAAAACACATTTCCATCGAAATTTTGAACAGAAAACATTCCGTCAAAATTTTTGACGAAATTCTTTTTTCGTATAAAACATTTGATGGAGGAAATTATTTTCGTCAAAACGTTTGACGAAAATTAAATTTCGTCGAAAATTTTGATAGAAAATTTATTTTTGTGAAAAATTTTATAGGAGAAAAAATTTCGTCGCTTTTCTACGAAAAATATTTTTTTGACGAAATCTTCGTAATTTGCAACGTAGAAATTTCGTTGAAAATATGATCTTTTTTAATATTGTGAAAAGTACATAAATAATTTTTTTAAAATTTTAAATTTAATTTAATTTAATTTGTTAAATTTAATAATTATTTTTATTTTAAAAATGGGGTAAAATGATAAAAATATCTCATTAATCCTCTGTTTTCCTCCCTTACCATTTTTTAACTCCTAAACAAGGGAAGGGAATACCCTTCAATTTCCTTCCCCTCCCTCCCCCTTGTATCTTGTAACAGCCTGTTACGTACCGGTATTGTTAACATTAATTATGATATTAAGCGTAGTTACAATTACAACAATTCATTTAATAAAAATGCGAATAAACTTTTTCCGATTATTACGCGAGCAGTTGAAAAAATAAAAGCGTAATAATTAAAAGTTGTGATCGTAACTGTAAACTCTTGCGGAATACTTATCTATACTATTTTAATAGTTTACTTTAATTATAATAAGACACTAAGGGGTTCCCATAAACCCACTTAGCCAATTTCACACTTTTGCGTTTTCTACACATCCGAACAGGGTTCGGTCTCTGAATTACTGCGGACGCACAGTAAAAATTCAATCCCTCATACCTTACTATCTTTTTTATTACAGAATTACCTTTCCAGAAAGCTATCACATGCTTGGTTCCGATCTCGTTTGCTCCGGTTATCGTCGTTTGAAGTTGGACAAGCAAAACTGCCAACCAACCCCGAAATAGCTCCAAACATCCTACACTCCTTGAATTTCTGCACCTAAACCACTCATCCATTTTCTCTAAAAAATTTATACCATGAACTAGACACCTCAATCTTCGATTTGATATATCATACACTTAATTTTACTAAGAAACAAAGCGGGAATAAATTTCCCAAAACTGACCCATGTACAGGCCAAAACAGGGCAGAAACTTCCCCTGCATGTACAGGGCTGCGTGCTTCTCCAAAATTTACAAGATTTTGACACAATGTAGGGGACATCACAAGCTTCAAAATGGCGTATGACACGTCCCTATCGGACCTCTATGAAGGGAGATATGCTCTCCCGAAGTTTACTCAAAATTTGCCAATTCTACAGAAAATTCGCTAGAGTTTCCTTTGTTTTTGTAAAAATCCCCAAATTTGCATAAGCCATTTAGCATCACAAATGTACCTAAAATCCATCAATAATCCAATGGGTGGCACACACAAGGACCAACAACGCCTTGGGGCTCTTACAACCCAAATCAGTTCACAATTTATTACACAGTTTATACCATATAGCTCACTTATAACTCTTAACTCATTTCAATCACAAAAGTCCACTTACATGCAGTTTCTCAACATAACACAAACCATAAATCTAATATCATCATACCACTATACTTCTCATTTACATATCACATATTACAATTCATGCCTTTCACTTACATCTTTCAACATAAAACTTAGAGGGATAAATATGATAACACTAAACAAAATCTACATGTTCATGGATAGTTAATGACAACACTTCATGATCTTCCTATGGGCCTCTTGCCCGCCACTCCTGTGCCACTGCTACCTCCTGAAATAAATGCCCCGAGACGGGGTGAGATATACGAATATATCTCAGTAACCCAGAGGTTCTGGAGAAAACTCCGCCCAATGGTTCACTTCGATGTATATAAATAATATAAAATAACATCACTTAAATTGAGATAAAGCAAGGGATTTAGAGAAACTGGGGAATATAGGGCTACAAATACGACAAGCCGGAATGGTAGCTACCAATACCACGCAATGTCTTCGGCTATAGGCCTATGGGTACTACCCCTGGCGTGTTCCAAGAACAATCCACCAAGGTACCCCTTCCAACCATATACACCCGAGACTTCCCAGTGTGTTCCTATCCGGATTACACACCACGACCCTGTGTCAACTGGAACTCCCTCTCGGAGACCTATCTAGTGAAAGTCCGGAAACTTGCCCGAAGGCTAAACTATCAACTGGCCAGTGATCCGGTACATATAGTACCCTCATAAATGCTAATGCATGCTCATGCTGTTCTACACTACTCATACACACTTCCTACCGTTGCCATCAACTAGCAAGGTGGAACAAAAAAGGGGAATAAGCCCCTGTACCAAGAGGTTACCTTATACTTTTCCACTAAGCTTCGCAGCAGCTTAATCCACAGCTTGGTACACAACGGAATGCCTACGAAGAGAACATTTCCAATCACTTAGAAATCCAAACAACACATGAAATTACACAATTATACATGTGTTAACCAATTCACTTACCTCAATCCACTTAGTCCAGGACCAAGGGCATTCTACTGTTTCATTGTTCCGGGTTTAAATCCAAGTACGGTAACCTATACAACCATGTATAGCCGTCAGTTTACGTCAAATTACGACAAAACGCGAAAACGTCAAAAATCCTCCCCACCACATGGATGGTTCGGCCAACATAGTGTAATTTTAGGATTTATTTTTCTAAATTTTCTTTCTCATTTTATTACACTTCCTTAGATTACTAAAAGGCTAGTTCAATCGTCGTTTTTCTGTTTTACGACTTTTACGCATCGTTTTGCAAAATATCTCACTCTAGGCTCATTAGGCCAATTTCACCACTTATTGTTTTTGCATTGATCCTTCCACATGTCAATCACCACACAACCCTACTAATTACCTTTTCAACACACAACACATTACTAAAATTTTCCAAAACATCCATTGCCCAATTTGCCTCAAATGGCTGAATTCTCACTAGTTCACATCCAATGGATTTAACCACTCCACACCTCATATCAATTCATATTATATCATCATACAATCATACAACCACTCACCAATACACTCCTAACACATTTTCAAAGTTCAAAGTCTTGACACCTCAAAATTTTACTAAGTTAAAAATCAACATTTTTCACCAAGAATTTTCATAGCATTTCTAGCTCTAATACATCATTCTAAGGCATTATCCTCTAATAGACATTTTCCATTTGAGCTCTCTCTAACACAACACATCACAATATCCCTCTTTAGGGTCAAAAATCCAAATTCAGAAATCAACCAATGAAATGTTGAAATAACTCACCCAAATGCAAGGTATATGGCTCCTCCTAAGCATACTCCACCATTGGAGCATGAAAAAGCTTCATGAACACCAAAACTTCTCTCAAAACTGCAACTGAAATGGGACTAGATCTCCTCCCACACGCGATTTCAAGGCTTGAAAGTGGTACCAATGTGTTTAGGAGGTGTTTTCCATCAAAATTCAAGACAAGAATCGTTGGATTCGGTGGAGAAATGGCTAAGTTATGGCCAAAGGAAAATTTGCACAAAATGGTGGAGATGGGGCTGTCATTTGCGCACAAGAGGAGAGAGAGGGAAGTGGGGAGATGATGAATAGTGATAAAGTGAGGTGGCTTAAGTGTAACTTAAGTGAGGCGGGTCCCACGCGATTTAAAACTCATCTGAATTTCTCTCTGATTTCACTAAACGTTCATAAATTCAAAACTTATTTAGAAACTCTAATTTTTAACATTGACCATTGTCCTTTAATTATACTTAATCAGATAAATCCGGAGTTTTCCGGTCATTCGGAGAAAACACTATTTTAAGCTATTGCGCGCGCTATTGGCACGCTTCCCCAAACCAACTTAAATCCTTCAAATTTTATCAGAAATCGTATTTCCTAACTCAATAAACCATTTATAACTCATATTTGATACCTAGAGCTCAAAATTCCACTGGCACGTTTTACGGTGCAATCTTAATGCGGTATTTTTACCCGCGAAAAAACACTATTCACTGATTTTTCTGAAACTTGCCTATCCACTCAATTTTTCGTTCTGAATCCATTTCCAGGCTTATTTTTATCATCTGAGACCTTCTACTCAATTTTTATCTTCCTAGGGTTGTGTGTTGGCTAATTACCGTTTTGCCCTTTCTTTGTATTTTGGCCTAATCTTTGAGATTTTCACTAATCCATCACTTAATCACTCATTTAATATTTTAATACTTAATTTAAAATTGCGAGATGTTATATATCTCCTTCCTCCCCTTCTCCTCCAAACTCCCAAAGCCTTAGGATTTTCTAAACCTATTGATATATTCTCTTATAAATAAGTGTATTGTAACTAGTGCAATGATATGACTATAGTAACTATTTATATTGTCTTATAATTAAGTGTATTGTAACTAGTGCGATGATATGACTATAGTAACACACTTGCTGGACGTAGTCATATATTGGGTAAACAGAGTAAACTGTGTCTTCTGCTTTTCTCTACCTTTTTATTCTATTTGTGATTACGCGGGTGATTCAATCTGTGCTTACACTTATTACATTTGATTAAGAACGTATTACACTCTACAAGCATTAATTTTAGACTTCTTTTTCATTGTTAACAATACTTATCTAGTAGAAACTTAATACGAGCCATACAAATTGAAGACTTCAGTAAATAAAAGACTCGATTGTCATTTGTCTGCATAATTATATTGTGGTGACGAATACGCTCACCTTAATCAATTGTGCAAGCCATTTAAATTTCTGCAGAAATAAAAGTAGTTATTTATTTCAAACGTGATTTTTTTTTCCATGTTTAAATAGTATACAAGCTTAAACTTTGTGTAATAACAATACCGAATTACATTTACACATCAAAATATAATAGAACATAATTATGCAGGAAAAAATGAAGCTGCAGCTTTTATTTAATAAGAAGGTACTTAAAAGAAGGAAGTGCGTTTGTAGAAAGGAGGCCATATTGTGATGAAGGGTAGTAACTAGGGAAATAGGGACAGTGACCAAGCATAAGCTTAAGGTGTCTTGTTGCACATGTTGTAGACAGGTGCTTTCTTGAAACTTGACCTATCTATGCACAGCGGGCGGCCGAACGGGCTTTCCTGGTGGAAAAGGTACTCTGGGTTTTCCTGGGGTGCGGATCAGGGGTACGTAGGCGGGTGGTGGTGGTCGCAGTAGCGGCACTGGCGTGCGTATTTGACTGGGTGGCGGTGGCCCTCGTGGTTCACTTGGTGGCTCGTAAGTGAGTTCACCTCGAGGCGATGGCTTTTGTAGTTGAGGCTCAGCAAGCCCCTCAAGGGTGAACATGATAACTGCAAGGAACAAAACTAACATCGGTAAGTAAGACATCTTTGGAGCCATTTTAATTCTGATGAGGCACAGCACCGATAACATATATATAGACGCATTTTTATACTATTTGTGTGACGAGACTTTGTTTTTCGCACTCTGTTTTTTAAAATTTCTAAAAATTATTTTCTCTCTAAATTTAAAATTCCTAAACAAAAAAACTAATAATGTAATTTTTAATAAAAAATATTCTCCCTCTAAAAATTAATTTCTCCTTCTAAAAATTATTTAAACGAGAGTAATTAAGTAATTTAAAATGTTTTACCCCTTAAAACCCCCCAAGTTGGGGGAACTTCAATTTTAATAAAGATTTTTGGAGGGTTTATGAAAATCACAAAGTCAGAAAATCTCTTCTTTCCTTCCCCTCCCCTCCAAAGGCCTTTGTTAGCTCTGTGAATTCACTTTCTGTTTCCTATCATTAATGCTATATCAATCACCCAGAATTGTCTCCACAAATTTACGTGCAATTCAATTATTATAACTTATTTATTTTTTCATCGTCTTAAGTTTTTGCTCATTTATGACTCATTCCATCTTTTTATTTATTTAATTTAGTTTGCTGAGATTTATCGTTACTAAAAACCTTCATATAGCTTAAGTGTACTTTTATATTTCATCCCTTGCTTTTTTTCTTCTCTCCCTGTCTTTCGTTTTTTGGTTTTTTTTTTTTTTTTTTTTTTTTTTTTTTTTATTTTTTTTTCCTCCTTTCTCTTATTTGTATGTCTCTAATTTTTATTGGATCATATTTTAAGCCTTATTTATATAGAGGAAATTCAGAAGAACAAGTTGGAATTTATATAAAAGTTTTTGAATTTTTCAATTCTCACAGAGGTATTTCTCCCTTCAGCTTTTGATAAAAATGATAGCTGTGGTAGGAAATTTCTTTTCGTTCAATCTGAACTGTTGAAATCTAGGCCTGTATGTTGAGTGTAATGCACGTAATGGTGAATTTTCTGATTGTCATTCCAGACCGTACATATTGTTGAACAATTCTCAATTGTGTTAATGACTCTATGAGATTTCAGATTTGGTTGACTATTGACTTTAAAGTTTACTTCACGCGTTTTGGTGATGGACTAGGATCGGCGAGGGGGACAGTTTTTCCTATTTTAATTTTTTTTTTTAAATTAATGCGTGACAATAGATTTCTGTGATATGTACTCTGTTTTGTTGTTTCGATTGTAGTTTTTCTTTTCCTCTTTGGTGGATTATTTCGATTGTAGTTATATATGAAGTTCTCGTTCTGGTTGGTAATGGGACGGCAACTGCAAAGAATGGGATAAATACAAAGAGGTAATGGAATATGTTTAAAAATGTTTAAAGAATTTATTTTTTTTATCAACTCTTTCTCCTCCTTTATCTATCATTTTATCTCTTCTAAAATAACGTAACTTTACATCCTAATTTTTATGCATTAGATGCGGATGACTTATGCAAATAATTAAAAGTAATTATCATAACATCATAGTTTTTTTTTTTTTTTGTATAAAATATCACAATAGATTTTTGTCATATATAAAATGCTACGTCAATAAATTTTTTTTTATTTGTGAAATTACGTCAACAGTATTTATGGAGCTTTAAAGGTGTTAATCCCTTTTGATTTAATTAGAAATTTTTAAAACTATAAAAATTTGTTTAAAAGTTTTTAAATACAGGGACCAAATTATAATTAAGTGAAAATTTCAAAGTGTTGTAAAATAAAAGATAACAAGAACATAAAAACAAAACAAAAATGATCAGAATAGGAGAAAGAAAGATAATTCTTCATTGTCTTAAGTTTTTTTTTTAATAAATTTTTGTGGAGATATTCCAATCGGTTCATTGTTTTGCGATAATTCTGATTCAGGGCGGGTTTCGGGATTAGAGCTTTAAACCCCTCCGAAGATTTTGGGGAGTGTTATGGATCTATATTATTAGGAGTATATAGAATATTGCTCCTTGGACCAGTTAAGTGTATTGTTGATAGTCTACACCTGGTGTATGTGATTAACTCTCCCTTTAACATTCTGTTAGTTGTTGGGTTTTCGTTACTGTTAGTAACAGACAGTTAATTAGTAACTGAGTTTAGTGCACTGTATAAAACAATGGTTCTGTGTAATCTCTCATTTTCATCAATTCATAATCTCAAGATCTAGTTTTCTTTCAATGCCTTTTTCTCTGAACTCTATTATGGTATCAAAGCCCATTTTGTGGGCCTGAACCATTTTTCTTGCTTCTTCCATGGCTTCCGCTTCATTTTCTCCACCACGAATCAGTGAAACCAGTTCCACTGTGAACAAAGCTTCTTCTATGGAAAACAAAGCTCCACCTCTGTTTCATTACCAGATCTCGGTGAAATTGACGGAAGAGAACTATCTTTCCTGGAATCAAATAGTTGAACCGATCATTACTTCACACAATCTGCATCGTTTCTTGATAAATCCTAAGATTCCGTTACAGTTCCTGTCAGAGGTAGATCGTCAGAACGAAGAAACAAATCCAGAATACACTGAATGGTTGACGCAAGACCAGATGCTTCTCACATGGCTGCTTTCTACTCTTTCTCAACCTGTTTTCAATGAAATCCTTGGTGTGCATCACTCACATGAAGCTTGGGAGAAAATCCATAAACTATTTCATGGATCAATGAAGTCTAAAGCAAGACATCTCAGATCTGAGCTCAAATCGATAAAGAAAGGAGACAAAATGATGCAAGAGTATTTGTCTCGCATCAAATCTCTTTGTCACTCTCTCAAAGCCATAAAAAGCTCAATACCAGAAGATCAGCACATTGAGTCCATTCTTGAAGGTTTACCATCCGAATACAACGCTTTTGTTCTTAGCGTTCATACTCGTGAAAAACAGTATTCTCTAGATGATCTTGCAATAGAGCTTTTGGCACATGAATAGCTTCTACTGAAGCAAAACGAGAATCTTCTCAATGATTTAGGAACTGTCAATCTTACTCAGCATGCAATGGTTCAGAAGCAATCCGATGATGAAGATGCTCAGTTTACTCCTGTTACAGCGAGTCAGAAACAAAGCATGAATCCTACTCCTTCGCACAATGATTATGGCAGATCTGGATCTACAGGCTCCTTCAATCGTGGTCGAGGAAGATTTAATGGCAGAAACAATAGAGGAAGAGGTCGTGGAGCTAGAGCCAACGTTCACTGTCAACTTTGCTACAAGTATGGTCATGACGTTCGCTCCTGCTGGTTTTGATATGATGAAAATTTTGTTCCCAACCTTCCTCCTCCAACTAATGCAATGAATCAACAATTCTTTGGCTCTTCTTCTCAACCACAATAACGTTCATTCCAGTATGTTCGTCAAATCAACAATCCTGCTCCACCACAAGCCATGTATGCTGCTCAATCTCCACCACAAGCCATGTATGCTCAATGTGGTCTCCTTCCAACTCCAACATCACCTGCATTGGAGTGGTATCCTGACTCTGGAACATCACATCATATTACTGCTAATCCATTGAATCTAATGCAGAGTCAACAACTATCTGGTTCGGACCAAGTTCTAATTGGAAATGGGCAAGGTTTGACTGTAAATGCTATAGGCTCTTTTAAGTTTGTTTCACCAGTTGACACACACACTCAACTACACCTGAAAAACTTGCTTCATGTTCCTTCGATTATGAAGAATTTGATTAGTGTCAGTAAGTTTGCTCAAGATAATCATGTGTATTTTGAGTTTCATCCCACTGTTTGCTATGTTAAATCGCAGGTATACAATAAAGTCCTCCTTCAAGGCAATATTGGTCAAGATGGCTTATATTGCTTCACTGACATCAAACCCTTTCAAGAAATAATTTCTTCTTTAGAGTCTTCTTTACATAAAACTTCACATACTCAATCTCTTTTCATTTGTAATAGTTCCACTGTTCAATCATGTAGCTCTTCACCTTCTGTTGTAAATCTGCATAAGAATGTATCTTGTGAAACACATTCACAATACTTATTGTGGCATTGTAGGCTAGGACATCCACATACTGATACTGTCAAAAATATACTCAGTACTTGTAATATCTCATTCAATAATAAAACTGTCTTGGATTTTTGCAAGTCTTGTTGTATTGGCAAAGCTCATCTTTTATCCTCTTCTCTTTCTTCTACTGTCTACTATAACCCTTTTGAACTGATTTACAGTGATCTTTGGGGTCCAGCCCCTGTAAAATCAATCTCTGGATACTCATATTACATCTCCTTTGTGAATGCTTCAAATAGATATACATGGATCTACCCTTTAAAACAAAAATCTGATGCTTTATCTATCTTCAAAGAGTTTCATTTAATGGTCACCAATCAATTTCAACTTCCCATTAAAGCTGTCCAAACTGACTGGGGAGGTGAATCTAGAGTGTTTCCCCAATATCTCAAGCTTCATGGTATTTTGCATCGTATAGCTTGTCCCCATACACATCACCAAAATGGTGTTGTAGAACGCAAACACGGACATATAGTGGAAACAGGTCTCTCTCTTCTTTCTCATGTCTCTCTTCCATTTAAATTTTGGGACTTTGCTTTTACCTCTGCTGTGTACCTCATTAATCGTCTGCCTACAGCAGCACTATCATATGATGTCCCCTACACCAAGCTTTTTAAATCAGCTCCAAATTATCAATTCCTTAAATTCTTTGGTTGTGCCTGTTTCCCTTTTCTTCGCCCTTACAACAAACACAAGCTTGAATCTCTCTCTCAAGAGTGCCTATTTTTGGGTTACTCTTCAAGCCATAAAGGTTACATTTGCCAAAATTCCGTTGGTAGAATCTATGTGTCAAAAGATGTACTTTTTAATGAATATTGTTTTCCCTATGCTTCATGGACTTCTAGTAAGCATTCATTGTCTCCAGTATCTAGCCCTCCCATTATTCCACTAATGTGCACCCTATCATCCTGCTCCCTTTTGCCAAAGCCTCAAGATCACTGTAATTCACTTCAATCACCAAGAGACAGTCCTTTTTCATCGCCAAAAGCAGTTCACTCTGCTAGTCATTCTTCTAACATAATCTTCCTCTTCAGCTTCTTCTCCTCCTCCTTCATCTCAGTCTGAGTATGCACCCTCTCTTTCAGTTAGTCCACTTTCTTACACACACTCTATTACTACCAGATCTAAGTCTCTTGCACGTTCCATTGCCCTCTTAAGTTATGTAGAGCCTTCTACAGTCAAACAAGCCCTCTCTAACTCCAACTGGACTGAGGCTATGCAGACTGAGTTTAATGCACTTAAATCTAAAAATACTTGGACACTTGTATCTTTGCCTTCTCACAGGTCTCCTATAGGCTGCAAGTGGATCTTTCGTGTCAAAGAAAATGCTGATGGCACTGCTAACAAGTACAAAGCTCGGTTAGTAGCCAAGGGCTTCCATCAACAAGTCGGATTTTACTACAATGAAACATTTTCACCTGTTGTTCGACTAGTTACAGTTCACATCATGTTGACTCTGGCTCTTACTCATGGCTGGCCTCTTCGACAATTAGACATCAACAATGCCTTTTTAAATGGTGATTTGGAGGAAGAGATCTACATGACTCAATCCCCAGGCTTTGAATGCAATGATAAAAATCTAGTTTGCAGACTCAATAAGTCTCTCTATGGCCTCAAACAAGCCCCACGGGCATGGTTTGATAAGCTCAAGCTATGTCTTTCTCAGTTGGGTTTCTCTTCTAGTCGGTGTGATCCATCCTTGTTTCTGCTTCACCCTGGCAGCAAATGCATCTACATACTAGTTTATGTAGATGACATTATCATCACCGAAAATGATGCAAACTTCATTCAACAGTTGATAGCTAAACTACACGCCACCTTTGCTTTAAAGGACCTTGGTGATTTGGATTATTTTTTGGGTGTTGAGGTCAAGAGACCGGCTTCTGATGTCATTTTTCTTTCTCAAGCCAAATACATTCGTGATCTTCTAAGCAGATCTACAATTCATGATGCAAAAAGCATTGCTACTCCCATGCCTTCTAGCTGTAAGCTCAACAAACATGGCTCACATTATTTTGATGATCCTTCTCATTATCGGTCTATTGTTGGAGCTCTCCAATATGCTACAATCACACGACCTGAGATCAGTTTTGCAGTCAACAAAGTCTGTCAATTTATGGCTCAACCTCTTGTTGAGCATTGAAAAATTGTCAAAAGAATCCTTCGATATTTAAAAGGCACTGCTACATTTGGCCTTCACTTGCATTCTGCCTCTTCCACTTCCCCTCTTCCTCTCACTGCTTATTGTGAGGCGGATTGGGCAAGTGACCCAGACGATCGACCCTCCACATCAAGTGCTTGTCTCTTCTTAGGTCCTAATCTTGTCTCTTGGTGGTCTAAGAAGCAAACCTTGGTGGCAAAGTCCAGTACCGAAGCTGAATATAGGAGTTTAGCTCTCACATGTGCAGAACTGCTATGGATCCAGTCTCTCTTACGTGAACTGCATGTTTCTTTGTCAACACCATCAGTTTTGTGTGATAATTTGAGCACAGTGGCCTTATCTCATAATCCAGTTCTTCATGCCCGCACTAAGCATATGGAACTTGATATATTCTTTGTTCGTGAGAGGGTTCTAGCAAACGAATTGATTGTCTCTCATGTTCCTTCTCAAGACCAATTTGCTTACACTCTCACCAAGGCTCTTCCATCTACCAGATTCTTTGAGTTGAGAAACAAACTCAGAGTTTTGGATACTACCCAAAATCTCTGAGTTTGTGGGGGTGTATTGGGAGTATATAGAATATTGCTACCAGTTAAGTGTATTGTTGATAGTCTACACCTGATGTATGTCATTAACTCCCCCTTTAACATTCTGTTAGTTGTTGGGTTTCCGTTACTGTTAGTAACAAACAGTTAATTAGTAATTGAGTTTAGTGCACTGTATAAAACAATGGTTCTGTGTAATCTCTCATTTTCATCAATTCATAATCTCAAGATCTAGTTTTCTTTCAATGCCTTTTTCTCTCTTCTCTCTCTGCTTTTCTCTGAACTCTATTATATATAATGCCTATATATCTAAAAGCCCGGCAAAGAGCAATTACATGACAGCTGAGCAAGAGGACAATTGGGCTTATGAATAGAAGGCCCAAAATTCATATACCAACAAGTAAAACTCTATAAACAGGAGGTAAAGCCTACATATATAATATAATCTCTCTATCTAGATGTACTATCGTTGAGCACACACGCCTCCCCTTTGGCTAACTTCGTTATCAGCTGAGTACATTGATATGTCATCTCAAGGTATTTACTTCATAAATACCTAAGAAAAGGAATCCGATCCAATATTTATCTATTAGCCTTGTGCTAGACATCTCTGTCATCTAGATAGAACAGGGAGGATCAAACACATGCTCTAACCCATACCTGTTCATACCTGTTTATTTGGTAGTTGTCAAGCAAAAAAAAGCTTTTGCTCTTGCTCAGGCAGCATTTCCATCTTTTTGTATAGTTAATTTAGTTTGCTGAGACTTTTGGTTACTAAAAACCTCATATATATATATATATATATATATATATATATATATATATGGATAGGATCAACTTACACCGGTGTAAGAATAATAACGGTTGAGATTTATTGTGAATTAGAAATTAATTAATGAGTGAGACCTAATAAATTTTAACCATTAGATACAGAAAATCAATGGTTAAGATTTAGTGTAAGACTTATTATTCTTACACCGGTAGTAAGATGATCCTGCCCCATATATATATATATATATATATATATATATATATATATATATATATATATGGGCAGGATATTCATAGAGTTAGAAGTCTTACACTCAATTTTGATCATTGATCCACTTATATCCAATGGCTCACATTATTAAAAAATTTGAGCCCTTAGATATAAGTGGGATCAATGGACAAGATTAAGAGTGTAACTTACACTGGTGTAAAATGATCCTTACTCATATATATATATATATAGGGAAAAACATTTCTCAAGCAGCTTGAGATAAGTTTATCTCCAACTAGCCCCAAAAATATGTCGTTTTGATTAATGAAGGGTGTTTTTGTAATTTTATTTATTTTATATCATATACATTTTACTGAAACACCCTTCATTAATTCACGTAAAATTACATAAACACCTTTCATTAATCAAAACGACGTAGTTTTGGGGCTGGCTGGAGATAAACTTATCTCAAGCTGCTTGAAAAATGTTTACCCCATATATATATATACGAGGCAGGATCATTTGACACCCGTGTCAAAATTTAATTTTGACACCAAATCTGGACCTTTTATCTTAATAACATCTGACGGCTTATAATAGTTCACTTTAACTATCACGTGACTTCACTTTTTTTATTTTTTTTCTTCTTTCATCGTCTTCGTCTTCTGTTGAGCTCCTTTCACTCTTCCTTTCTTTTACTTTTTTTTTTTCTCTCACGTTTTCTCCTCATCTATAGCTGTTCATCTTCTTCGTCGTCTGTTGCTTTAAGCATAGAAATTAAGCTTCCCTTTAAACATTTAGTCTTAAAAAAATCATGGAGCTTTCAATGACCGGTTCACACTTAGAAACTTAACAACGTTTTATCACGAACTTCTCGAAGCCATAATCTATTATGGCAGGGCTATAAAGATTTTGTTCCTAGATTTTTTTTTTCGGTATGTGTTTCTAGATTTTATTTGAACTATGGAAATCTTTAACAGTAGGCAAATAATATTTTCGTAATTCATTCTTATTTAGTTGTATACTTAGTGGCTAGTGCTATGGTCGACCCTTTTCTCAAAATTATTATTGTTTAGATCAAAGAAGAATATGATAATAGAATGAAATGAGTGAATGTGCATTGGAGGAGGGGAGGATAACAAGAGTCGAGGACATGAGGTCGCTTCTTCTTCTTCCTTTATTAACTAACTGAGTGTATTATATAATAATGAGGTAACTATTTGAGTAGATTCACTGTGATCTAACTAATGAAAGAATCTACCACTTTGGAATAAAAAATTACAGATCAGTCCAAATGCAATTGTGGGAGACAAAAGTCAAAAATAAAAGATTAATACAGCTTGTCTCCATTACAAGGCTTTTCCAAAAATATATTCAGCCCTAAAAGATTATAATTTCCCACCACAGTAGTTCGTTGCTCTTGATACAACTACAACATTCCTTGGATTTTAGGCCAAGTTTTTCAAACAAAAGAGAGTAGGTATGTGAATTCAAGACCATTGTACAATTACAATCAACCATAACCAGTCATAGTGTGACAATCCTAGATTACAAAAGTCAAAAATAAAAGATAGATACAGCCCCAAAATTACAAGCCTACTCCAAAAATATATTCAACCCAAAAAGATTATAAGTTCCCACTGCAGTAGTCTATTGCTCTTGATACAACTGCAACATTTGCTCTTGGTAATTGATCTTGACAGTAGTCTGCTAAAAATGTAAAAAATACAATAATAAAGGAATTAAATACCAACATAAGCATATAAGTATAGCTAACATTGGGAAAAAAAATTCTTACATTAAGTTGTCTTCTGTTTTTTGCAAGTTGATTGGTAGTGACCATATTCTCCACAGGATTTGCATGCTCTCCTTTTAACCAATGACCTATTTATTGATAATTCAAGAACACCTTTGTACCTTCCTGTTAAAGCCTCTTTGTCAGAGTCCTTCCTTTTTCTACCTTTTGTTTGTGATATATATGGGTCTTTGATATTGAAATTTGAATCATAATATGCTATATCACATATCAAATTTTGTTGACTCAACTCTAGAGGAGCTTCATTGACATCAAGCATTTCTATTTCCATTGTGCTGGCCACGTCATAAATACGATCAAGTTCTGTCACAATATACTTGTATGTGTATTCTGATCTTTTAGCCAAATCAGAAAGTCTACTAAATTTAGTCTGCTCATGCAAACTTCTCAAAATATCTGAATCATGATTGTCCCCAACCCCAATAAATGTATTGGCTTCTTTAGTCCAATGTTGCATTACATAGTGGCTAGGAATTTGAATAATATTTTTTGCTTGAAAAATCACCAATATGTGTCTACGTAGGATTCCCATAAATTCAAAAAGTTGACAACCACATGTAGCAACCTTTGACTCTAAATTCATATCAACAATGAAACTATCCCGAGTATCGAAACAATTAGAAATTCGATACTTACATTGTGAACCATTTTTCTCAATCTTCTCCTTTATAAAATGGTTGACTCTAATAAGCTCATCCTGAAACTTACGGAACACATTTCTGGTATAGATTGATGCAACATGCTCTTCAATTTTTGAGCCAATACTCAAATTGTGTGATTTATGTCAGGACTCGAAGTCCTCTCTTTTTTCAGCCTCATAACGGTTGTTGATTGTCTTCTCAAATCTCACTACAAAGTCTCGTAGTGTTGTGGTTGCATTAACGAAGGAATGTAAAAAAAGAATTGATGCTTTCACTTCTTTGTGTAGTATTCATACCGGCAAAAAATGTGCTCCTATTATACACCGGTATCCATGACTCTCTAATTTCAAATAATCTTTAAAGCCATTCATTTTTCTGCAAATTGTACACAACCATTATATTTTGCCATTCATCTTCAAATTCTTTGATAGTTGAAGATTCTCAAATACACCTTTTCAGCTCACGCTTGAATGTAGAATTCTTATGATATATGTGTGCAAGCTTTTCAGGAAACTTCTTTCTAATCTGCCACAAGCATAGACGATGACGAGTTTCAGGAAATACCTTGGCCACAACAGCTCCAATAGCTAAATCTTGATCAGTTATTATGGAAACAGGCTTCTTCCCATTCATTGCCTCAAGCCAAGTTTCAAATAACCATATAAAAGATTTCTCAGTTTCATCTTGCAATAAGGCACAACCAAATAAAATTGATTGAAGATGATGGTTTAATCCAGTAAATGGGGCGAACGACATGCTATATTTGTTAGTTCTATATATAGTATCAAAAGAGATTACATCTCCAAACTGTTGATAAGCATACAAGCATACCTTGATCTAGCATCCACCCAAAAGAAGTTTATCATTCTATCATCAGCATCACATTGTATAGAATAGAAAAAATCAGGATTTTGAGATTGCTTTTGTTTGCAGTAATTGAAAACAGCTAGTGCATCTCCGATATCCAAATTCTTCCTTCAAAGATTTCTCAAATGATTCCAACAATCCTGATTAGAAAAAGCTAAATCATTGCCACTAAACATTGCAGCAACCTTTCCAGTAGGCAAACCTTCATCATTAAACTTTTCAACAAGTCTTCTTGCAACACCATTCATGTTTTTATGACACCTCAAATAAGATACACTCTTAGGACTAGCCATGATATGATTATGATTATTATCAAAAGATTTGATAACCCATATACCTCGATTCTTATCCTTTGTCACAGAAAGTGATGCCTTACACCCCGAGCGAATAGTTGAAGACTTTTTCTTATAATCTCCCTGATCATTGTTTTTCTTCTTGCTATTTTCACCGTGCTTACAACATACAAAAAGGCCGTAATTGTTTTTACTAGAGCGAATACGGACCCCAAACACCTTTGCTTTAGCAAATAATGTATAAAAATTTTCAACATTTTTCAATGATTCAAATTCCATTCCAACATGAGGTTGAACAATAATTTCATCAACATCAGAAGATTGTGGCATATTAACTGGTAGGATAGAATCTGTTACCATTATGTTGTCCGAACTGATATCAGGCTCCACATTCATTTGGGAAAAATTATAATTGGAGTCCAAAAGTGGATCTTTCATCCCCTGTTAAGAGATATAGAAAGTGAATTTTTTTTCCAAAATATTTAATAAGATCTTTGACAAAGTAAACATGTAGCTCTTCAGCATTTTCATAAAAGGGTAGTGATATGTACACATATAGTCATGTAGTAAAAATGCTTGTACTAAAGTCAATTAAAAAATACCTATCGCACACCTATTAGTTGATTGTATTTATCTCTTTTGTTCTTAGCTTCTATTTTGTTTCTTGTTTAAAAGTTATGAAGGTAGATTGGCAATAAAAAATAGAGGGTATCTTAATGATTTCTTTTTCTATCCTATTCTTTTGACTGAAGTGTTCTATCCTGATGGCATAATAAAACAAAAAGAACAAAATTAGGGAGCCCATTGGTAAGTTATTTTATAATATTTATGAGCCTACAAAAAAAAATGGAGCCCTTTTAAAAGTCTTCAATCAGCGTCGAAATGAACAAAAGGCATTCACATTTTATTAAAGTTCTCAAGATGTAAAGAAGCAGACCATCCAAGTTTAAAATTAAGAAGTTATTTATAAGGAAATAAAGACATTTGCCAAAATCTCCATTGAAAAGTACAATCTGCCCAAAACAGAACACATCATGCATGCTACATTTTCTGTTTTTTTTTGTGTGTAGATAAAATTAAATAAAATTCCAAGCCACAAAAAAATCAGAGTCACGATACCTGCGTATCAACCTTGGAAGGTGAAAGCCCATCGAATTCCTTCCCTTCACAGTCTTGTAACACATGAACTACCTCCTCGTCCTTTGTAATGGAGAGCATGATACAATTTCTATTTCGGGTTCAGTAAAAAAGGAGAAGGGAGTGTGAATTTGGAGAAATGGGCTCTAAGAAGGTTGAGGTGAAAAGCTACAAAGAGGGAGAAGAAGTAAGAGGGAAAAAAAAGTAAGAGGGAAAGGCGCGCAACAAACACGAAGAAGAAGAAAGAAGAAAAAAAAAATCGATAAAATGAAGTCACGTGAAAGTTAAAGTGAACTATTATAAGCCGTTAGATGTTATTAAGATGAAGGGTCCAGATTTGGTGTCAAAATTAAATTTTGACACTGGTGTCAAATGATCATACCCCTATATATATATATATATATATATATATATATATATATATATATATATATATATATATATGTTACGGTCAACCATATTCTATGCAATTAGGCACAATTCACCCTATATTTTTTCATCTAGAATATACTTCAACTTGTTAAATAAGAACGTATTACACACTACAAGCATTTTAGACTTATTTTCCATTGTTAACAATACTTATCTAGTAGAAACTTAATACGAGCCATACAAATTGAAGACTTCAGTGAATAAAAGACTCGATTGTCATTTGTCTGCATAATTATTTTATGTTGACGAATATCACGCTCACCTTAATCGATTGTGCGAATCATTTAATTTTCTGCAGAAATAAAAGTAGTAATTTATTTCAAACGTGATTTTTTTCCCCATGTTTAAATAGTACACATACTATCATCGCTTAAACTTTGTGTAATAACAATACCGAATTACAGATGCTTTTACCCATCAAAATATAATAAAACTTAATTAAGTAGGAAAAGATGAAGCTGCGGCTTTTATTTAATAAGAAGGTACTTAAAAGAACGAAGTGCGTTTGCAGAAAGGAGGCCATGTTGTGGTGAAGGGTAGTAGCTAGGGAAATAGGGACAGTGAGCAACCATAAGCTTAAGGTGTCTTGTTGCATATGTTGTAGAATGTAGACAAGTGCCTTCATGAAACTTGACCTATGTTTGCACAGCGGGCGGCCGAACTGGCGTTACTGGCGGTAAATGTACTGGGGGTTTTCCTGGGGTGTCGATCGGGGGTGCATGATAACTGCGAGGAGATTTCTTTTGTAGTTGAGGCTCAGCTAGCCCCGCAAAGGTGAACATGATAACTGTAAGGAACAAAACTAGCACGCGTAAGTAAGACATCTTTCGAGCCTTTCTAATTGTGATTAGCCACAGCATCGACAACGTATATAGTAGAAGTATACTCACTTTTACACTATTTGTGCGACGACGCGTTTTCGTAACTTCACGGTGGTGCCGAAGAGACCAACTATTTTACAAGGTCACAAAGTCAAGGTGGTTGGGTTTGTGAATTCACTTTCTATTTCTTATAATAAAGAGTAAATAATTTTTTGGTTGTCAATTTTACCATTCTCATTTTGGTCCCCAGCAAATAAAGAGACTACTCGTGATTCCTTAAGAAATTCAAAATTGACCCATTTATTAAAATCGTTGTGTCTCACAAATTCAAAAAAAACTCACATTAGTTCTTCAAAAGGATTAAAATGGGTTCATTTTGAATTTCTTAGGGACCACGAATAGCCTTTTCATTTCTTAGTGAAATTTGTTGGGGACCGAAAATAATATTTACTCTATAATAAATGCTGTATCAATCAACGAGAAATTTCTCCACAAATTTTCTTGGAATTCAATAATTAAAACTTATTTTTCTTTTAATCGTCTTTAAGTTTTTTCTTTAAATTTTTATTTTGAAAATATTCCAATTGGTTCATCGTTTCGCAATTATTTCAATTCGGGGCGGATTTTGGGATTAGAACTTTAAACCCCACCCAAAAAAGTAATGGGAAGATCAAACACATGCTTTCATCCCTAACTATTTAGTTCTGTGGTACTAACAGAGCTACCATTATTTGATAATCTTAAGCAAAAAAGTTTTTGCTCTTGCTCATGTAACATTTCCATCTTTTTATATATTTAATTTAGTTTGCGGAGACATGTGGTCACTAAAAACCTCATGAAAAATAAATTAATAAATAAATAAATATATATATATATATATATATATATATATATATTTATTGTTATGGTCAACCATATTCTATACAATTAGGCACAATTTACCCTATATTTTTTCATCTAAAATATACTTCAACTTGTTAAATAATAGGGATGTGCATGGGTCGAACCGAACCGGTTTTTTTGAAAAACCGAACCGAATTGGTTTAAGTGGTTCGGTTCGAAAGTGGTTCGGTTCGGTCCAAAACTGGTTCGGTTCGGAAGTGGTTCGGTTCGGTTCGAAAGTGGTCGAACCTCTATTAAAAAAGAAAAAAATTAAAAATTTAAAAAATAAAGTTATAAAAATTAATTTGTGGTTCGGTTCTTCTTAAACCGGTTCTAAAAACCGGTTCGGTTCTTAAACCGGTTCTAAAAACCGGTTCGGTTCATGAACCGGTTCTAAAAACCGGTTCGGTTCATGAACCGGTTCTTTAAAAACCGGTTCGGTTCATGAACTAGTTTTTTAAAACCGGTTATTTTATGGAGCGGTTCGGTTCGGTTCATGGTTCGACCCACTTTTATGGTTATTTTGCACACCCCTATTAAATAATATGATTATACTCTGCACCTTTTTTGCTATTTTAAATAGCAACTTAGCAAGTGATTTTAAACAGGGCATACAGATTGTATGCTTTGAAATAATAGTATTTCCTTAAACAAGTTAACTAATTGTTCTGCATGCTAATGAGTTAATTTTATTTATATTGGTAGCACTTTCATTTAAAATATATTATAATAAGTCCTTAGGAATAAGAAATAGGTTAAATACATGCACCATTAAATATTAGTTGAATATAATTAAATTATATTTTTTATTTATAATTATGTGATCAATATAAAAATTTATTTAAATATATATATATATATATATATATATATATACTTATATCAATATTAATAAATTATAAACAAGATTAAAATGGGAAAACAATTAAATGATAAATATTTAAACATTAAAACATTATCAAAATTGTGTCCTATGTATAATTTTAGCACCAAACGAACAATACCCAACACAAAACAAATAATCATTTATATATATATATATATACTACCAAATAGTAGAGAGAATAAAAAATCAGCTTACAAAAAAAAAAGAGAATTACTTGAACTTTCATGGTAATTGATTACCACTCAAAGGTAATCGATTACCACTTGTGCAGAAATGTAAAAATGCATATTTTTCTACATAATTCGAGTTCTAATGGCCTCCCAAGGTTCCCACCTTCGATTTACCCACAAACAAAAGTTCAAACTACCATATTACACTTAAATTAACAACCTTTTAGTTGAATCATCAAAGTTTTCCTTTTTAAAAAACTCAAAACAATCTAAATTCATGAAATTTAAAAATAAATGATCATGGTATACCTTTGGGCTCAAGAACTCAGAAAATGACAGTGATTTAATGCCTTCTATACCACCCAAATATGCTACACAAGTGAGGCCACAAAAATGATCACCAAGTTTGGCCCTTTTTCCTTCAAAGGTGGCTTCTTGAAGTCACAAATGCTAAGAAAATGAATCCCTCCACACAAACCCAAGAAGTCAGCACCCACACCCTCCCAAACTGAAGCTACAACTCAGAAATGACTAGCCTTTCAACCATGCAATGCCAGCACACACCAAGATTTGATGTTTTGGTGAAGGAACAATGAAGAAAGATGGTTCCTTGGTTGAGTTTCATGAAGAAGAAGGCTATAGACTAAGGTGGAGAGGATGGCAGCCAAGAGGATCAGAAAACTCACGTAGGAAGTGTGAAAATTCTGACCTAGAAATGTGTGCCCTTGTATTTATATTCGCGCTTAAGTTTAACTGTGCAGTGTTAGTATTAATAGCTAGGCTTATCATTTTAAACTCAAACTTCATATTCTGACATCAACTATCGTCATTTCGACTCCAAACTTGATATTGTTAACTTAAATATTATTCTAGGAATATTCATACACTTATTATAATTCTTCGGGATACTTCACCGGTACGCACTTATACCGCGAAGCAGAACCGGTATCTTCACTTTTCGTCAGAAAACCGACTTTCAATATTATTAATCTCTTACTATAATTATTTAAGTCTTCTCATAATTATTAGGGTCAATTATGGAATTATTTCTTTAATCTCATATTTATTTAATTAATTTTCTAAATTAACGGTACGAGTTCTTACATGTAATGTGGAATTTTAGCCCAAAAAGGAGTAACAACATCATCACCTGCGTGTACTAAGTAATAATAGTAACAACAAGAATTAATTACATCAACAAAATCATATATGCAAATATGAGTTGTTTCCTAACATACCTTCAGGATGTTCTGGTACTTCACTTGAGGCCATGTCATGATTCGAGACTCCCTCAAATCATGCCATGGCTGAATTTGAGTAGCGGACCTGCCATATTATTCGTCATTGTCTGAAGCACTCGCATCCTCTGCAAGAAGACGATCGTCCATTGCTATATTTTCCTCATTGTCATCATCATAGTCATCATCCATAAACCAGGTTGGGTCATGTTCATCTTTCTCAGACATGTTAATAGCTGGAGCAGCAGATAAGGATGCATTACGAGGAGAATTGCAAGCAACTGACCTCATTGGTAACATAACATCCTCTGCTCTGGCAGTATCCACGTTCAACTCTAAGAAATGTTTTCTAGAATGGTTCAAGAGTTCTTCCATTACCATATCGCCGTCTTTGTCATCGACCACATGCAAACTAAAGTATTGTTCACATTGCCATAATCTTGTCGTGATCAGAGTGATCGATCGGTTGTCTTTAAGACATAATTTTTGGTGAATTTTCTGATGCAGTTTTGCAATGGTTGAGTTTCGCTTAATACATGATGACCTATTCTCCCATACAAAAACAACACCATGATGACCTTCCTCTTTCCTACCATTATAATATAGAACAACACGAATAGAATCATAATTTGAACTCATTCTTAAAAATAATAAAGAAAAACACAAAACAAAATATGAATAAACAAGTGCAAATGAAATGTAAGATTTTAAGTATAATGAGTAAGAAGAGTTGTGAAGAGTGTAGAGATGGGAGGGGTATAAATAGGGTATAATTGGGCCACTCGCTCCCTGATTGGGCAGGACCGCCACCTGGAACACGCCCCATGTGGGGGTGTCTCTCTCCTGGATCATGCCCCACATGGGTGTGTCTCTCTGCTCCAACTCACACCCCATGTGGCGTGTATCTCTCATCACTCACGTCCTACACGGGCGTGTCTCTCTCCTACTGGTCACGCCCCATGTGGGCGTGTTTGAGTGCTATACCTGCGTAAATAGTTTCAAAACGACTACATTTAAGTAATTTGTTATTAAAAAAGCAACATTTAATTTTTTTTTTGCCCACTTCTACAACCTACAGTACAAAGATTCCCCTCGTACCTCATACACGGATTTACCATCTTGTATGTGGCCCGATATACTCTGAGATTACAACCTCATGTCGAACCAAAGAGGGAAGAAAAAGTCACAAAACAAAGCTTCTTTGAAGGAACTAAAACTATGGTTTTGCTCACAAGGTTCAAGGCTTCAACTTTTGTGAAGAAAGTTTGGCTTAAAAGTGGCTAAATAAAGAAGTTCAAAATCTTGCTCACACTCACATGGAGTGTTCGGCCATCGACAACTCGAAGGAGGGAATTTATAGGGGTGAAAGTGGGCTGGGCTGGGTCAAGCTTTGCCCTGAAAATCCCAAGCTTATGCCAAAAAATTTCAATTTAGCCTGGTTCAAGCCTAGTACGAGTCTAATTGTTAGCATGGCTTAGCCTGTTTATAAAAAAATAAATGGTCATGCCTAGCCCGTTAGCCTGTTAATTTTTTTTTTTTTTTTGGTAATCAGCCTGTTAATTTTTAACTTCCAAGCAGAAGCATGAATCAACTTCACAAAATACTCAAATTTTGTTGCTAAATCAAAAATCATAATTTCAACGTCCAAACAGAATTATAATTACACAATAAAACTCATCACAATATGCATTTAAATCACTTTCAAAAGCAAAATGCTCAAACTAAATAACAATATTTCATCAGATTCAACAAACAAATCCATACTTGAGGTGAAAAACGTCCTATTTATTAAACAAGCTTTTTCAAGGCCCAAGCCTGACCTATTTTACGAAATATACTAGGTCAAATCTGGCCTGACGTAGGCCGACCTGGCCCAGCCCAATTTCACCCCCTAGCGGGAAAAGAAAGAGGATGGTCGACTTAGTGGTTTGTTGGTGTCTTAAGTAATGAAAATGTTCACTTTTGACTAAACTTTGTTTAAAATGCCACTTAAGTCCTTTAATTTTCTTAATAACTTAGGATCAAGTCATAATCAATCATTAATGACATCATGGTTCTAAACTTCCTTAATTTGACATTAAAAAAATCAAGTTTAGGCCAATTTTCGCGTATTTGCAAATTGGTTCCCAAATTTTACCATATTTCCATAAAAAAATTTACTTAATTCATTTTTTATAAAACTTACTAATATGGGTTACTATACGTACAAGCATTTTAGACTTTTTTTTCCATTGTTAGCAATACTTATCTAGTAGAAACTTAATAGGAGCCATATAAATTGAAGACTTCAGTATATAAAAGACTCGATTGTCATTTGTCAGCATAATTATTTTGTGGTGACGAATATCACGCTCACCTTAATCAATTGTGAAAACCATTTAATTTTCTGCAGAAATAAAAATAGTTATTTATTTCAAACGTGATTTTTTTTATCCATGTTTAAATAGTACACATACTATCATCGCTTAAACTTTGTGTAATAACAATACCGAATTACAGATGCTTTTGCCCATCAAAATATAATAAAACATAATTATGCAGGAAAAGATGGAGCTGCGGCTTTTATTTAATAAGAAGGTACTTAAAAGAAGGAAGTGCGTTTGTAGAAAGGCGGTCATGTTGTGGTGAAAGGTAGAAGCTAGGGAAATAGAGGGACAGTGACCGACCATAAGCTTAAGGTGTCTTGTTGCACATGTTGTAGACAGGTGCCTTCTTGAAACTTGACCTATGTATGCACAGGGGGCGGCCGAACGGGCGTTACTGGTGGAAAAGTTACTCTTGGTCTTCCTGGGGTGACGATGATCACGGGACGTTTTGGTGGGGGAGATCCTGGGATGATGAGGCGGGGTGGTGTTGTCGGCAGTAGCGGCACTGGCGTGTCTATTTGACAGGGTGGCGCTGGCTCTTGAGTGAGTCCACCTTGGGGCAATGGCTTTTGTAGTTGAGGCTCAACAAGCCCCACAAGGGTGAACATGGTAACTGCAAGGAAACAAACTAGCATCGGTAAGTAAGACATCTTTCGAGCCTTTTTAATTTTGATGAGGCACAGCACATATAACATATACACGCGTTTTTATACTGTTTGTGTGATGACACTTAATTTCTCGTAACTTACGGTGCGGCAGAGACCAACTAAGAATTCACTTTCTGTTTCCTATCATTAATGTTATATGAGCAAAAACTTAAGACTATGAAAAGAGAAATAATTTATAATTATTGAAATGCATTTAAATTTGTG